>JAODKL010000081.1:5945022-5956079 GCA_026780765.1 Petrocephalus schoutedeni | reverse complement strand
ACCCCAAGCCATTGTGTCATGGCACTCTGCTAAATTGCCTCCCTAATGGAAAGGATGGCGTTGGGGAAATGGAGTGAACTGGAAGGAGGAGAGAAGGAAATCAATGAGATAATAGCCAGGGCAGAGGGCCAGAGACAAGGAAGGCCGGCCGCGCCAAGTGGACGAATACAGATATACACACACCTTTCCTATCTGTCTCTCTTCCTCCTCTCCTCTGTCCTTCTTACTCTCTCCATTGCTCCGTCATAGAGACACGGTCATTTCTACCAGCTCTTGTTGAGTTTCACTTCTCCCCCCCCCCCCCCCCCCCCGGGACAGGAAACAGGGTGAGAGATGGGGGTGGGGGAGGCTTCTTTCAGATCGACGAGGGGCATCACGTCTTCGTGGGGCTAAGTGTGGGTGACAGGCCCTCTAGGGGGTTAACGAGGGGCGCGGCAGGAGGAGCGTGGGGGCCCTTAGAGAATCCAAAAGCTGGGGATTATCCCTGCCTCCCTCCCCTTCTCCTGCTCTTTTAATGCCAAACATGAACTGCAGAGTCGAAACCACTTCCAGCTCCTCTGAAACGCGGCAGCAAATTACCTCGGCGGGATCAGCCGGCCAATTCGCCCCAAACAGAAGTGACAGTGCTACCGAATTTATCACCATAACCTTGACCCTCTCCCAGCTAAGAAGCACACCGCCCCACACCTCCCAGGTAGGCACTGCATGTGGCTGCTGGGAATTAAAGAGGATGTCACTAAATGAGAGGGGGTGGGTGTGGGCGGGGGCGGGGGGGGTGCTGTGGGAGCTTGGGTTCTACAGGAATCCCGGCACGGCGCCTTAACACTCATCTTGGACCCGTGTCGGCCATCACGCTTTTCCAGCCTTGTTTCCAAGGGGAGAATGAATGTCTGCTTTGGAGAGAACACCGGAAGACTAAAAAACCTGGTACACTCCAAAGTCCCGCTGCACGTCCTGTTACCATCTGCACGAAGAAAGGTCTTCGGGTTAGAGTTAGGGATGGGGTTAGGGCTGTTACTTCCTTGTTTGTTGTGCAAAGGGTGTGCCTGTTCCATTTATCTTCCTTTATATGTGTATATGTGTGTTTAATTTGTAAAAAGAGCTGAAATGAAGTCACTGAATTAAATCTACTGATCAATAATTACTGCTCCCCTGGAATTACTGCTTTACAGTTTTTCCTTGATTCGTGGATTCTCAACCTATGTGCTTTGGTGCGCTTGTATGTTTGCGTGTATGTGTGTGTGAAGATGCTGATCGCTGAAGCCACACAGGGCCAGGGGAACAGGAAGGACACACAGATGGAGAAGAAGAAAAGTCAGCACTACATGTGTTCTGGTGATAAATGGTCTCACTTTTCCTCTCGTGACAGGGAAGAAGTTTGGGGGTCACGGGCCCCCTGCAGAACTGCTTGCCTGCACTATTCGCTCACAGCAAATGCAGGGCTAAGCTGATATGCAGAGGCGCGCGGTAAGGGCTCATGCCAGGCAAAGTCATCTCCTGATTATTCACTAATTCCCCTCAAAACGCATTTCTGACTGACAGAAGCCACAGTCTTCTGCCTCAGAGTCTAAGAGGGTGCCTCTGAGGCGCTAATTTTGTTAGCCTTTGTGTGTTCTAAATGTGTATCTACGGTGTAATTTTAAATGAAATTAGAATCCCTTTTAAACTGATTAAAGTGTGAAATCCAGAGGGTCTCCCCCACATACTTGTCTTTTCTCTCTCTCTGTCTTCCCATTTTTCTGATCGACTCCTCTTCAGGTTTTAATGGTGAAATCTGACTGTGATTAGGGTTATGGTTGGGCAGGAAAGACACAAACTGATGGGAACTGGCCCAATGAAAACTGGCCCATGTCATGTGACAGGTGAGGGGACAGCTTATTGGATATTTGGGAGGTAATGGGTGTTTCCTGTGTAGCTCTGGTCACTATCTTCAGCAGGGGTAGGTGGGGAGCCCTTGGTCCTGAGCCTTAATGAACTACACACTGTGGGGACAGCTTGGCTGCGTAATATTTTATTTAACGCCGGAGGGGCCTCAAATTGAAAATCCCCTGTTGAATCAATATTTACTGCGTTCCGCTAAATGAACAGTGATAAGTCACGATTGAGGCTGTGGCTTCTCGTGGTGGCTCCTTCATAAAAAGCGGGATTATAAAAATGAACGGTGGAACCACGGGGCTGCTACATTCGCTTTCTGTGGCCCGGGGCGGCCCGAGCCCATAACGGGACGTGTCACAGCAAATGAGCACCAGTAAATATAAAACGGCGCCAGACCCACAAAGTGACATGTCCTCAGGCCTAAGGGGGCGGATCGGGTGTCCAAGCTGGAAGCAGCTTCATGGTTTGGAGGATGAGGATCTCGGGAGGACACTGTAACCCCGGGAAACTGTAACCTTAGGAAACTCGCACCACCCGGACAGTACAGGAATTTATGATGTGAAAATGCAACTTTTATTGTTTAAATAAGGTTTTTACAGATTTTTAATAGGGAAGCAGTGAAAGACCCAATGTCCCAGCAGCCCTGTGTCTGGATTGCAGTCTCGTGTTTGGTGCATCTCAGTAACCGGCCATCACCTGACCGTTCGGCTGTGAAGAAAGCGAAAGCACAAATGAGACGCCCTCACGGTGGCGACCCGGGGAGGTGAAAGGTCATGGCTATTACAGGCGTCCAGCTGATTCACGACCATAAAAATATTTGCCCGTCTCCCTGTTTAACTGCCAGACCGCTGCAGGCCGCCTCCTGGTGCATGATGTCTGTGTGCGTCTGTTTGCCCCTGGGGAGTAGACAAAATAACGGAAATGCCACACAATATATTAATATCGGGGGCCTAATAAAGACCGGGGCCACTGTCTGCCTTCAGAGATGCTTCAGACTTTTTTGGAGTCATGCAGTCCTGCAGTCTTTGTGCTGGGATATCAGACCCTCTACACACAAGGGAAAGAGCCTCCATGGAGCTGGAAATCCACTCTGCATTCCAGAACTGGAGACTGGCGGGGGGGGCACAGGAGGTGTTTGACTCCTTCCCTGTGTACATGGAACCACTCTGAAACGAGTTTAGCACTGTATGAGCACACAGAGCAATTGTCAGACTTAATGACTGAGATGTTTTTCCCCATGCCAGCAGCCATGGGGGTTAGGGGCACCCAGTGCTTATCTCATCAGACCATATTACTCATTCCCATTGCTCTGGGGTCCAGCACGATTAATTTGACTGCCCCCCCCCCCCCATCCATGCTGCTCATTTGGATACCTTTCCATCAATACCGTAGCCACCTCAAAGTCACTAAAATGCCAGACACCCAGAGTGAGAGGCCAGAGGAACAAGCCTGGATGGAGGAGAAGGAAACCCCACATGGAGACCGCAGTGACATACAGACCTCTGCCCCCCCCATCCCTCACTGAGATCGGGGGGGGTGGGGGGGGGCAAGGTCGTCCAGCTGCCTACCCAATCGGGCAGCGCCCTCTACAGTCATTACATTATGAAATTTCATTCTTACTTTGCAGTAAACGTAACCGGTTGGTGTTGCGGGATTTACTGCGGCCCGTAAGCCTGTCCCGCCTTGCTCATAATGAGGGTCTTCAGGAAGGGATGCAGGGCCTTAGGAAAACACACTGTAAAAAATAACAGGCCCTGCCAGACCACAGAGCCGTTATGGTATTTAATAGCCCCCCCTTCATCCCCCCCCCTGCTGCCTAGTCTACACTCCCACGCACGCCTGCTGCGGCACAGAGGGCTACCTGGGAAAATAGATGGGGCTCTGGTCAGGTGTAGGCTGGAGCAGAGGCGGGGCAGCACTGGAGGGGGAGGGGCTGGGGAAGAGGCGGGGCAGAGCTGGAGGGGGAGGGGCTGGGGAGGAGCAGGGCTGGGGCAGCACTGGGATGGAGATGGAGGGTAAGGGTGGGACTGGGGTTTAGCCAGAGGCTGGGGCCTGAGGACAGGGAGTCAGTCTGGGGCCTAAGGTTGGAGCCAGAGGGAGCAGAGTGTGACAGAAGCAGGGAAGTGGCCCCGGTGTCTCGCCGTGGTTGGTGCTGAAGCTGATTTATGTGCTTCATCCCCGCAGCCTGGCAGTGATGCACGGCCCCCACACAGCGTCACCGTGGAGCGTTTCTGTTTTCATTCTCCTCAAGACAGTCGCCTTTGAAAAATACCCCCGGCGGAACGCAGTCTCGCTATTCATTACAGCCAACGCTCGCACACGTTTCCGAGCTGACTTTGAGGAAGCTGCCCCACCAGGGGTCTGTCACCCCCTCCCCAGCTGACAGTCACTCCCGGTTATATGGCGAGACGCTCGCAGAAGTCACTGCTCCTGGGGTTGCCCCTCTTGCTGCTTTGGCATCAGTGCACAATTTTCAGCCCAAAGGTTTTAAAGCTGCTTTTAAATTGCATATCCATGCCCATAAATAACAGCGGATGCCACTGAGTCCAAGCTGGCTGCCCCTGGCATATCTCCACCCCCACAGCGCCCCCCCCAACCACATTGACACAACCCTCCCCTTGGGATCAGATCCAAAGACCCATACAAGGACTCACCCTTAAACAACCCCTCCCCCCCGCGTGAAACAACCAGTTGCAGAACTCATGTCATTTAATTCCTAAAAAAAGACTCTTTAATCCACAATGGCTGGCTCACTTTATGCTTGCCCACACTGGTCTCAGTGCTGCTTAATATTTCCTGAAACAGTTTAGTCTAATAGTTTTGCTTCTGGTGCCACAGCACAGAAGTGTCTTCATCGCTACGCCACCTAGTGGACACCATGTCGAAGTGTTTTCTATTTGCCAAATCTGAGGCACCATACTGGTGTTCCTCATTGTATTGATCGGTGATATCATGTCGGCTGGTTTTTCTCCGATGATGGTTTTCTGGGTTAAATGTTTCTGTCAGCAGTCCCAGTGCTCATCAGACTAAGGCAGGGCCATGACCTCTGCAAATTGAATAAATTAAAATGATTGGATTAACACCAAACGGAAATGGATGCCAGTATAGCCTGGAGCGTCCTCAGTGCACGAGTGCCAATTCAGGAGTTTAAACACTCAGTAATGACGCCTCCCGCTGGGATGGCGCGGCGTGGGCGTCGTCCCTGAGCAGGAAAGGCTCTTATCGTAATGAGCAGATCGAGTGGGCAGGGCTGTCTCATCAGCTGGACATGCAAACACGGAGAGTCGAAGAGTGTCAACCCTCATTTATGGGGCACTGAGAGTGCCTCTCCGTTTCTAAAGAAAGAGCAACACATTAGCGCCCCATGTGGAAGGGAGGAGAGGAATACAAGCATTTGGTTAATTTGAAACAGCCAGCTAAACGAGGGGACTTGAAGCTTTCTCAGAGAGCTGATTGCATGTGCTATCCCATCATGCTCCACTATCTTGCTTGGTATCTTCGCCACAGGTAAGAACAGAAGCAGGTCTCACTTCCTTAATGATGATGTCATACGGGAAATGACATCACCTGACTCCTGCCTGGGGAAAAGGCTGCTACTGATATTCTCGCCTTAAATGGCGATCGTGAAGTGCCAGGTGACCCAAGGAAGGCCTGGAACACCTGCGAGGGCAGACTCCACCCCTCAGTGATTTCCGCGGTGTTTTAATGAAACCCATGATGCTCCCACTGCATGTAACATGCCCCCCCCCCTCCCCCAAGCTTGGCGGCAGAGTCAGCCCCC
This sequence comes from Petrocephalus schoutedeni, assembly GCA_026780765.1. Classification (NCBI taxonomy): domain Eukaryota; kingdom Metazoa; phylum Chordata; class Actinopteri; order Osteoglossiformes; family Mormyridae; genus Petrocephalus; species Petrocephalus schoutedeni. Next base: position 5,950,423 of record JAODKL010000081.1, on the reverse strand, counting down.
ACTGACGGCCGGTAAATGCCATTAGTGTTTCTAATTAAAGCCGCAGGGAAGGTTGGGTGCACACCTATCAGCCCCATACATCAGGCTGTAGCCAAATTATCCCCCCCCTGCCCCAGCTGACCAAGCACTTCCACACCCTGACACCGGGGGCAACTCCATGGCTGATGTTTAGAGTTGGGACACACCACCTGGTTCATTAAATCCACCTTGATTCTGCTCTGTACTAATGGGTGTTTCCGGAATAATTCCAAGATGTTTCCAGAACCATACAACCATACAGACTCTGCCCTTACCTGTGACTACATGAGCCTTTGAGGTGAGCATAGCTTCTCACCAGACTCTGAAGAACAAACAATATCCCTTTAAGGTGAGTGTAGTTTCTCACCACACTCTGCAGACCAAACAATATCCCTTTAAGGTGAGCGTAGCTTCTCACCACACTCTGCAAACCTAACAATATCCCTTTAAGGTGAGTGTAGCTTCTCACCACACTCTGCAGACCAAGCAATATCCCTTTAAGATGAGTGTAGCTTCTCACCACACTCTGCAGACCAAGCAATATCCCTTTAAGATGAGTGTAGCTTCTCACCACACTCTGCAGACCAAACAATATCCCTTTAAGGTGAGTGTAGCTTCTCACCACACTCTGCAGAACTAACAATATCCCTTTAAGGTGAGTGTAGCTTCTCACCACACTTTGCAGAATAAACAATATCCCTTTAAGGTCAGTGTAGCTTCTCACCACACTCTGCAGACCAAACAATATCCCTTTAAGGTGATTGTAGCTTCTCACCACACTCTGCAGAATAAATAATATTCCTTTAAGGTGATTGTAGTTTCTCACCACACTCTGCAGACCAAACAATATCCCTTTAAGGTGAGCGTAGCCTCTCACCACACTCTGCAGAACTAACAATATCCCTTTAAGGTGAGTGTAGCTTCTCACCACACTCTGCAGACCAAACAATATCCCTTTAAGGTCAGTGTAGCTTCTCACCACACTCTGCAGAACTAACAATATCCCTTTAAGGTGATTGTAGCTTCTCATCACACTCTGCAGAATAAATAATATCCCTTTAAGGTGAGTGTAGCTTCTCACCACACACCTTCTGTGTTGGACCCCCAACAGACTTGTGGATTGTTCCACATGGATATTCCCTCCAATGGTGATTTCCAAAACTTAGCCTTCAGTGCATAGACAAGATGTGGGCTACTGGGAGATCGCGGCCTCTTAGTCGTGCCAGTCCTGTTCATTACTTGTGTTTTGTTCTACACGTGTGCATATACGTCTATGGGATGTTGACATTATAGCATAGATGCTAACAGACCACACGCTAACCGCACGCCATCTATCTTCCTCTCGCACCATCTGTCCAACCCTGTTGATTTTTTTCCCATGAAACACTCCAGAGACCTCGTCCCTGTCGTTCCAGCCCCCCCCCACCCCCACCCCATTCCACCCCAGCCACAGACTCTAGAACGCTCTGTCATCCTGCCGACGGCTCCCAGCGTCCCAGTACCGCGGGCCATCTCTGTCAGACGCACTTTTTTAATAAGATCTGCGTGTAAAATTGACTGGGGTGCCAAAAGATGCATTTTTATGAGGCCAATAAATCACTTCCTGTCTCCGTCCCCCCTTCTCTCCGTCTGTGTAAGTCCTATTCATTAGACACGAGGCATCACTGGGATCCGTCAGGCGCAGCCATCGCGGGAGGGAGAAGAGAGAATAGAAATGGGCCGTTTATTAATTTATTTACCCATTTATTTCACTATCTATCATTGCACTTTGTCAAACAGCGCTGATTTGCGGTGGCTGGGTGACAAATGTCGCGCCACGCGCATGTCCGCCCCGCCGTTTAATCTAAAGTCGCACGCTCGCTGCCCAACCCGCGTGAATACGACGATACTGCCCGAGTGCTTTATGAACAAATCGATATTCATGCTGCTTTCATCTAAGGGGGCTGTTTGGGGTGGGGGGGGGGGCAATAATTAGTGGCAGATTACAGGAAGTGATCTGTTGATCTATAGGGATTGATGTTGCTTGCTTAACCGAAAGGAGAAATGGTAACAATGAAAGAAAGGTGATGTGCCTGTAACCGTGCCAGTGTGGAGGTCTTCTGCTGACTGGGGGGGTCCAGTGGAGTCCAGGATGCCTGATGGAGAAGGATGGATGGATGGGTGGATGGATTTCTGCCACAGTAATGAAACTCCTACAAGGCAGTTTCACTGAGCGTCATCCTACCCCTCCCCCAAGGCTCTAACAGGCTGCTAAGAATCGGGGCTGTTAAGCTGTCAGAGTTCCTCTACTCTCCTGGGAGGATTTTCACTTGGTGTCCAGGAGTTTTGGGAATCATGGGAAGACTGCCCCCCCGCAACTGTGACAAATCTCCCCCACCTCCCTGTACTAGTCGTTCATCCTCCACCAACAACAAAATAATTCCAACATTTATACAGAGGCTCCAATTACCATGTCGGTTTATGGAGCAAGCGTGTGTGCATGTCTGTGTGTGCGTGTGTGTGTGTGTGGGGTGGGGGGGGTTGATTTCCTTGAACTGGGTTTCATAACACCAGAGTCATTTGTACCAGAGTCAGCCCTTTTTGCGGGTTGCAGTTCTGGTCCAGTGACAGGTATGGCCCAGCACCATCCCCTGTGGTCCAGTTTATGGTGTTTTTCCCTTTTACCTGCCGCCTAAAGACTGCGCCGTCAAGCCCCCGCCTCCAGGGTGTTTTCTCTTCCTCTCTGACGTGTATATTTGTCTGCACGTCCTGCCACTCCCGTCACGGGCCCATTACCGGGAAGTTTGAGACCCCATGCCCGGAAAGCGCGCTCAAGCGGCGAGGCACGACGAGACTGAGGCCTGGCTCCATCCATCCATCGCTGGCCGACGCGTGGCCCATCTGTGTGAAATGAGGCCGCTCTGGCTGCAAGTGGCCGCTGTAGATCACCCACTCAGCTCCGTGCTCAGTAGCACCTCCTAGCCGCCTTCCCGCTCGTTCGCCTGCCGCTCACACCTCGCTTTCCTCCTGCTGTTAAATGTCATCAGTCTTAGATGTTTTGTACACTGTACAGGCTGTGGTGGAAACTCCCTCTGGTTTGTTGGGATTCAAATAAAATGCCTGAACAGTTTGGGTGAAAATGGCATTTTTAGCTCCCTGCTTGAGTGTCTGTGAGAAACAGCAGAGATTACGGCCGCATCGGGCGCTCGGATGCGGAAACGCTGACTTCTCCAGTGTGTGAAAAGAGACTTGGCTCATCTTGTTTTCTGTCCAGGGATTCCTGTGAGTCAGCAGGAGGGTCCCGTTCGCTGAACGGGAGCCCAAACGCGGGGCAGAGCCACGTTGGACACGAGGCATCCCTCACAGACCATTAGCATTATCAGCTAATGCACTCACCAGGGAGCTGGAGAATCCCACCTTTTCACAGCGAGGGGCGGTGATCAGGACAGGCAGAAAGTAAGATAAATCATTGTTTTCTCTCTCTGCTTCCCCTTCAGATGATAAAGAAGGCAGTGTTCTCACCTGACAGAAGCATGTGCGCACACACACACGCACACACACACGCACACACACACGCCTATCTCAACGGGGACTGTCCATTCATTTCTATGGGAAAAACCCTAAACCCAAATCACGAAAGGCCTTAACCCCTACCCAGCCCTAACCTTAACCATAACTAACCAATCAAAATACAAGACTTCTTTCATTTTTACTTTTTTGACAGTCACAGATTTTATTAAATTGAGGTTTTCCAAATGGGGACCTGAAAAAATGTCCCCAAAAATACGGAAGTTTCAGGTTTTACCACACTTTGAGGACATTTTGTTCCCCAGATATGATCTATGCAAACCCACACACACACAGACACACACAGGTATACAGACAGAAACGCAGACACACACACACTCAGACGCCATACATGTTTGTATCCATATCTTTCTGGTGAGTGTCCTTTCATTTCTATGAGCATAACCATAATCCCAACAATGACACCCTTAATCCCTACCCAGCCCTAATCTTAACCATAAGAAACCAAACAAAATACAAGGCCTTTGGCATTTTTAGGTTTTTTATTGCTGTCATACATTTTTCAAAATTGAAAACATGATCCCCACAACATCTAAATAACAGGCATTTGGTCCCCACTAAGTGATATATACCAGACCACACACACACATTCACACACATACTGTAGAGACATACAAATACAGGCACAGACACTCTTGCTTTTTGCTTAAGCTGGCAGAGAGACCCAGCCACCCGGGAGGTCCTGTTCACCATAATCTGTCTAATAGGGGGGAAACTTGAACCTTTACTGAAATGTTGATCTAGTGTTTTTTATAGAGGCCGTCGGTTGGCGTAAAGTGAGTTGGATGAGGGCTACGACAACCCTGGGGAGTCCACTCACAGGCTAATGACAGCGGGGAAGCGGGGCAAGTGAGCTCAGGGGGTGGGACCCTCTCCGGGCCCAGGCCTGTCTGTCATCGCGACAAGGCCATCTCGTGCGAGCCTGCTGGATCTCCCACACATACGCCTCATTCCTCAGGGCCATTAGGGCACTTATGAGATATCCTGCATGCAAACCGGCCACCTGGGGGCACCACCCGGGCAGGGAGATTCATCTTCTCATCTTCTGTACCAAAGGTCCGCAGCTGGTGCCTGGTACATGTTGCTTATAGGGACGAGAGTGATAGAAGTTGCTGGAACAAAATACAATAGAGCAGTGTTTTCCAGTGCAGTTCTTGGGGACACACAGACAGTCCAGCTGGGAGGGAGCAAAAATGTGGACTGTCTGTCAACCCTCTGTGGGTCCCCAAGGATCAGATTGGGAAACACTGCACTAGAGTGAAGCAAATGGATTCCAGGTCTGACAGAGGGTTGTGGGTTTGAGTCCAATGTGTGTGTGCCCGTGTGTCTCAATTGTTGTGTTAGTATGTGCGTGTGGTCCAGGTTGCCTTACTGCCCCCCCCCCCCCCAGCCCAAGAGCATCATACCAAAGACACCATGAGGATTTCCAAGCCCCTGAATAAAAATATCAAGGGTCTACAGCTGTAGGTAACTGGTCCTCTGGATCTGAAAACAAAAGCAGAGTAGGTAACATATAAATACATATAAAATATACATACATACTACAGATAAGCAATATCAAAGTGAAGACAAAAATAACTAAAACTAGTTATTAATGTAAGACACAGACACACATAAATACACAAAAGTATTACATACAGATATTGGTATTACAATGGAATGTGCAGCAGGAAGTAGCTAGTCCAATAAAAGTGTAAGATACACATGAGCATATACATGCACATATTTACCAAATGGGAATGTGTCCGCCAACAGGAGTGAATAAAGTCATTGCACTGGGGTTTGTGTAACGAGGAATGGCGACAAGCATATACTC
>JAODKL010000081.1:5933113-5944922 GCA_026780765.1 Petrocephalus schoutedeni | reverse complement strand
CCTAACTATACTGTAATACAGGGCATATACTCCCTAACTATAATACAGGGCACATATTCCCTAACTATACTGTAATACAGGGCACATACTCCCTAACTATACTGTAATACAGGGCATATACTCCCTAACTATAATACAGGGCACATATTCCCTAACTATACTGTAATAAAGGGCATATACTCCCTAACTATAATACAGGGCATATACTCCCTAACTATACTGTAATACAGGGCATATACTCCCTAATTATAATACAGGGCACATATTCCCTAACTATACTGTAATACAGGGCATATACCCCCTAACTATAATACAGGGCACATACTCCCTAACTATACTGTAATACAGGGCATATACTCCCTAACTATAACACAGGACACATACTCCTTAACTATAATACTGGACATACAGTGTCTTGAAAAAGTATTCATAGCCCTTGAACTTTTTCACATTTTGAGAACTAACAACCACAAACTTAAATGTTTTACATTGAGATTTTATGTGATACTACATAGTTGTGAAGTGGAACGAAAATGATACATGGTTTTCAAATTTTGAAGCAAACAAAAGTCTGAGAAGTGTGCCATGCATTTGTACAGTATTCAGCCCCCTGTACTCTGATACCCCTAAATAAAATCCAGCGCAATCAATTGCCTTCAGAAGTCACCTGATTAGATAATAGAGTCCACCTGTGTGTAATATAGTCTCATTATAAATACACTTGTTCTATGAAGGCCTCAGTGGTTTGTTAGAGAACAGTAACCCAAACCAAAAAAGGAAAAAGTATTCTACAACTGCAAACCTACCAAGACATGGCCGTCCACCTAAACTGACAGGCCGGGCAAGGAGAGCACTGGTCAGAGAAGCAGCCAAGAGGCCCATGGTCACTCTGGAGGAGCTGCAGAGATCCACAGCTGGATCACAGGACAACTATTAGTTGTGTGGCAGGAAGAAAGCCATTGCTGAGAGAAAGACATAAGAAGGGCCATTTGCAGTTTGCCACAAGCATGTAGGGGACACGGCAAACATGTGGAAGAAGGTGTTCTGCTCAGGTGAAACCAAAGTTGAACTTTTTGGCCTGAAGGCAATGGGCTATGTGTGGCGGAAACGTAACACTGCTCATCACCCTGAACGCAGCATCCCCACTGTGAATCATGGTGGTGGCATCATTATGCTGTGGAGATGCTTTTCTTCAGCACGGACAGGGAAGCTGGTCAGAGTTGATGGGAAGATGGAGGGAGCTAAATACAAGGCAATCCTGGAGGACAACCTGTTAGAGGCTGCAAAGGACTGGGAAGGAGATTCACCTTCCAGAAAATTTTGGAAAAGAGCCACAATGGAGTGGTTTAGATCAAAGCATATTCATGTTTGAATGGCCCAATCGAAGTCCAGACCTCAATCCCATTGAGCAGCTGTGGCAGGACTTGAAAATTGCTGTTCACAGATACTCCCCATCCAATCTGGCTGAGCTTGAGCTATTTTGCAACGAACAATGGGCAAACATTTCAGTCTCTAGATGTGCAAAGCCGGTAGAGACATACCCCAAAAGACTTGCAGCTGTAATTGCAGTGAAAGGTGGCTCTACACAGTATTGAAGCAGGGGGGCAGAATACAAATACACAGCACACTTTTCAAATTTTTGTTTGCTTAAAAATTTGAAAACCATGTATCATTTTCATTCCACTTCAGAATTATGTGCTCCTTTGTGTTGGTCTATCACATAAAATCTCAATGTAAAACATTTAAATTTGTGGTTGTTAGGTGACAAAATGTGAAAAAGTTCAAGGGGTATGAATACTTTTTCAAGGCACTGTATACTCCCTCATTATAATATAGGTCACATATTACACATATTCACAGGGCACATATTCCTTACAGGGCAAAACAAAAAGGAGAGTCCAAGCGCATAGCTAGCTGTTAATTTTAAGTATGAACAGCCATCTCATACACTAAAGTTTGTCAAGAGACTGTGACCAGGTTGTAGTAGAAATTAGTGTATAAATATATATGCAAATATGCAGAGAATATAATAGACTGTACATTTATACGTTATGTGTAATAAAAATTGATCCACGAGAAATAAGTGGGCAGACCTCGCAATACCCTCTGGCATAAATCTGAGGGACGGGTCAGAGGATTTGACGGGGCAGGAGAACTGTGAGGGGGGGCCTGCTCACTTGCTTGCTTGAGAATCTGTTTTGAGAAGGCCCCCTAGCATGGCGCCCGCATAATTCTGTCATTAGGACAGCGTTCCACTGGTCTAAAACCTGACTAGCCTGCCTGCGTAATCCCCCTGGAATGAGATCCGGGAAGGGAAGCAGGGAGAGGGGCTAAGAAGCATCTGGACTCCCTGTTCTGGCGCTCGGTAATCTTAGACGAGCCCGTCGGACAGCACGGGGCACTTGCTCCTTGTCCGTCGTGTCTGTTTGGACAGGAACAAATGATTAAGGGAAATAAATTATGAGCCTTTTAGCACCACCTAATATCTTCTTGGGGATTTGTTTCAACTATGCAGACCCAGTGAAGTCGAGGCTGAAATGCCACATCTAATTCAACCAACAGAAAAAAAAACTCTTTGGAACGCGCCTCCCTTTCAGCTGAACGTGCAGGCCTTCAGGTAACGATTTCCGTTGGCCCAGTGTGAGGCGAGCCCTTTCCAGAAGGATCTGAGAAGCTTCTTCCTTGGCTTGTCTTCATCACGTACAGTCTCATTAAGGGAATTTTTTATGGAACGCAGACTATGGTACAGGCAGCCATTATAGCCTCCTGGCACCACCCACATTAGAAACAGATCATCACGCTCCTTCTGAGCACAAACACAGCCAATGCACGCATGCAGTCTCACATGCAATCAGAAGGATGTCCGTGTCAGTGGTGAAACAGGACTCCATGTGAGGAGCCCATCCTCTGCTGGGGTCCAAATAGAGACCTACCCTCCATTCCACCCCATGCTCCCCTCTCCTCTCATTCTCACTCATTGTCATAACTGTCCGACAATCCACTAATTTCAGGTTCTGTACTCTTCTAATTTAATCTTTATTATTTAGATAAACATCACCTGGATTTTCAGGCATTTCCAGAAACGCTTAAATGCATTCATCTTAATTTTTGTTAATTTTATGGCTGGGTAACATAGTTTGTAAATGTCACTGTAATGTCAACTACAATATAAACACCCATTAGAAAAAAATATTAGTGGGCACCAGCACATCGCCCTCTTGTGGCAGGGATGCCACGCTGCAGGCCTCAGGGCACCATCCCCCCACCACTCCCACCTGGACCTCGCGAGTCACTCTGCAGCTCGCGGCTGGACATTGCCGTGCTTGCCAAATCCCCTCAATCCCCCGATGAAACGGATGGAATACACGCATTGATATGACGCGCCTCTGATTCCGCTCCAGCAGAAATCCTTATCCGAAGTGACAGCCGACATGATTATACTCCAACTCCTGCCACATATCTGCTGGAAACAGGCACGCTTCCAGAGATTTCCAGCAGTTCCTGCTTCAAGCCTGTAGAGCTGGGCTTAGTGTTATCCATACCATTTTATACACTATAAAAGTATATATGTATATTCGCATGGGTTAAGATGTTTGACTTCCAAATCAGTGATACAATTTAGCCATTGAAAGTTTGTTGATATCTCTTATACACTGCAGCTGTGTTCCATACATGAAAAAAATGAGATTCAAGCCGTACATATATCACAACCTTAATTAAAAAAAAACAAAGCAAACAGTTTAAAATCTCCATTGCTTCACACATATGACATCTAATTGGTAGGTGCTGAAAAACAGCAAAACTGTCAGAACACCCAGAGCTCAGAATAAGAGGCCCAGCCAGTGGCAGTCCCGACGTCTCGAGAGGACTGGAAATGATGTTTTATTTTGTGTCGTTTTTCCTCTTTCGATTTCAGGCTGGCGCTTTTAGCAGGACGCGTCCAGTCCGGGTTAGGTGAACAGTGCCTCCCACAGAAATAAGCAGGTATGCTTGACCCGAGAATGTGCAAAGAGCTCCCTCTTCAGGACATGCAGGGAAATGGCAGGAAATAGAGTGCAGGTGTGACAGCTGATGGACATGTTTATGAATTGTTTTAGGCCCAAGCCGGCATGCTTTTACAGTAACGGCTTGGGTTTCACATTTATGTTTCTTATTTATTTCTATTTATATATTTAAATGTGTCGCTTCATTTATCTGGCCGTAATCCTCAAATTCCCAGTAAAACGTTCTAATTCAAGCAGAATGAGAGTGGAAGCCCGCCATGGGCCGTCTTGAGCTGCTCCCACTTCTGCGCGGGTAAAAATAGCGTCGCCACTCGAGGCGTCACAGCCGCGAGAGCCGTTATGAAACTTAGACCTGCCGTCACATCCGCGCACCCGCTGACATAAACCCAGGGGCCCGTCCAAGTGACACATGTGACTGTTTTTAGGGATGGACAGCACCCCCCTGGCCCCTCATGGCATGACCCAAATCTGCTTGACCCGGCTTGGCCCTGGGCTAATTTGGACAGCTGGCTGAGGGTGTCTCTGGGGGGGGGGGTGCATTACTTCACAGTGGCCTGAGCGACAGCCGCCTGGTCAACTGCTAGAGCCATGGCTGTGAGAAATGAACAATTCCGGCCCCTAGATCAGGCCTGAAACTGGAACATTCCGCTCCCTCTTTAGCCGCTAGCTGGTAGCTGGTCTTCACCATACAGCCCAAGGGGGGGGTGCTGGTTTTGATTCTTTGTCGTGTGTGAGAGACAGACTGGGCTTGGGAATCAAATCACACTCCCTCACATCCAGGGATATGAAAAACAAGCTTCCGTTGCCTTTTACATGTTATTTTTTACTACCTGCTGGCGTCTCATTGATTTTTCATGCCTCACTTTGCTAGGTATTTTTTCAAACCTTCCGGGAAGTTAGAGAGAAGGACCCTGTTATTACTGAGAGGTGTATAACTACAATATCTCCAGTGAACTCCTCGGGGGAATAAATAACTCAATGGGGGCTTTGGGTAAAAGTTAAGATTTCATTATCAGCGTTAGCCACCTCGTACCTGTCCCGTGCCTGTGTCCCAGCATCTGCGGGCTAAGAAGGACCCCGGATCGAATGAGCCGCAACGGGCAGCATCCAGAAAACAGCGGTGTCACCCGCCAGCGTGACAGATGTGCCGCGGTCCTGCCCATTACTCGGCCCCCGCCACTCCGAGCGAACCTGGCTAATTAAGCGGACCGTTCATTAATTATTTAATCCATTCTGGTACCTGAGGGGAGGAGAGAATACGGGAGGGATTTTCCACCTCGGCAGGGGAACTATATCACACGGCACAGCTAATCGATGGTAGTGCGCGAATTAGCAGTTATCTTCCAGTCCTTTAACAAAAGGCCGCTGACGAACGGAAGCGGCTGTCGGTAATTAAGAGGCCTGCAGACCATTTGTGTGTGGGGGGGGCAACATGGGCATTAGAGGCGGGAACCTCAGGGATGGAATGTCAGAGGCAGTGGGGGGGGGGTACCCTTACGGAAGCCGATGCTCAGCTAGAGCCTATGCTCAATCTTGCCCCCCCCCAGTCTGGGCCCAGGGCCAAACTTTAACCACTCCCAGGTGGGGCCCAGCAGGGTGCAGAGCGCCGCCCCAGAGGCCCAGAATAGTATCGCGGGTTAGGTATCACAGGCTGCTCGGTTAAAATGGAAAATAAGAAAAAAATAAAGAGGGGTATCAGGTATCCCCCCCCCCCACCTCAAAACTCAGTATGCAACAGAGAGCTCCGGGAGTGTCAGTGGTTAGACTGGCCCGGTGGCCCCAGGCTGGCGATTGACGAGGCTGCTAATTGCCGGTCTGCGTTCTGCATGCCAGAGCGGGAGTATGATGAGGAACGCTCTTAAAGGCCCCATTCGGACCCCTGGTCCCCGCCGCTCTGTTCTGGTCCCCTCCGCATCCCTAATTCACGCTTCAGGCCGGAAATAGAGTGGCCCGTCTGGGACTCAGCTGTCATCACCCAGGCCCCTGGGAGCCGGGGCTGGATGTTGTGAATCTGCAGCTGTCTGTGTGCCGTGAGGGGAGTGAGTCAGCTTGATCCCCCGTCCCGCGCAGTACTCCCCCCCCCCCACCCCTCGGAACGACATCATAAAAAGAGCAGTGCAGCTGATTGTAAAGAGGTTTACAGTAAACACCACACGGCCCTGTCTGGCTCCGTGCGTAAATCACGTAAATACATAACTATTATATACAGTATATAAAAATATACTGTGCAAAATTTTAATATTCACCTGTATAAAATAAGTCCTTAACAGGCTCAAATTGTACTCCTTAATGAAATCTTAATGAGCCCCTAAATTAATTTTTTTTAAATCCCACTAAAGCTGCCTCATTTTTGTGTTTTGTGATTTGTTTGTTGGTGTAAAGATTATTTATTTGTTTGTTTGTTTATTGTTAAAGCTGAAAGGCAGCAGACAAGTCGCAAGTCACCTGGCTGTCACCGAAGGCAAACAGGCGAATTGCTGGGCTGTTAAACAAAAGTAAAGAGGCGACTTGCAGGGCTGTTAACTGAAAGCAATGAGGCAACTTGTTGGGCTGTTAAATCAATCCAAAGAGGCGACTTGCTCGGCTGTTAAACGAAAGCAAAGGGGCAACTTGCTGGGCTGTTAAACGAAAGCAAAGGGGCAACTTGCTGGGCTGTTAAACAAAAGAGAAGAGGCAACTTGCTGGGCTGTTAAACAAAAGCAAAGGGGCAACTTGCTGGGCTGTTAAACAAAAGAGAAGAGGCAACTTGCTGGGCTGTTAAACGAAAGCAAAGAGGCAACTTGCTGGGCTGTTAAACGAAAGCAAAGATGTTCTGGTGATGGGCGGGGGGGCATCCCCATTGAGCCAGACCGGTCCCCCTCCCCCCCACCCAAACATGTACCACAGTGCCAAGCCACGGCATACGTTATGATAACCGTGGGGGTCTGGTTACCGTACAGTGGAAGGAGGGGTGGGGAGGCGGGGTGGGGGGGGGTGTCACCACAGGGATCCTCATCATCCATCCACCCACCCCCCGCCTGCCACACCGTTAGACCAAACTTCTGTCACTTCTGTCACAGCAAGATGGGATGACCTGCACCGTGAAAGGCGAGGTGGTCCAGTCAGCAGGGGGATATGGCAAGTTATTTCTCTCTGAAATGGGCTTTTTCTGCTTTATATTTTATGTTTATGTGAGAAGGATGTAACTAATTATGTGACAAATAAAATGCAGCAAAATAGTTTTAGCTTTTATTTTGACTTTAGTTATTATACTTTATCGTATTTTATTTTGGGGTCCATTTCTGTTCCCTCCTGGAGCTGAGGGGGAGCAAAAATGTGGACTGTCTGGCAGGTAGCTGCTAGGGAGCAAAAACATGGACCATCTATGGGTCTCCAGGGGCTGGGTTGGAAACACTGCTTCCTACATGAGTACTGAACTGGGTGATATCTGGATGTAAGTACGACTAGTGTATCTCACTCAATCGCACCTGCCAGCTACAGTTAGCATCACATGACTTATCTAGAGGGACTGCTTGTTTGGGACCCCATCAAACCAGAGGCTTATGATGCCATGCATGTAGGACATCCCAGGTGAACATCTGCTGTGCCAGGAGGACAAATCCATGCTGGACTTGTGGGTCTTGGAATCCGGGCTGGCAACACGTACTAAAAATGGACCCAACACGCACCCAACATGTACGAAACACGTATCCAACATGTGCCCAACACATATGCTGCATTCATTCTTCACACTCAGCTGTTGGACTGCTCATCCTTTAACCAGTGCAAACCTTGGCTAAACCAGAGCATTCTGAAATGGCTCTCTAGTTCTGTCCCTTACTGCCTCTGTGGAGAGAATTCCCACACACTCGCCCTTTATTTACTTTGCAGAGGTGGCTGCCTGACTACACTATATTACTCGGCATCACACATACACACTCAAATACTGTCGTAACACACGGGCAGGAGGTGCGGCTCGGCTCCAGGCAGCCGGGGCAGCTGTCTCGGGCCCCGGGCCCCCAGCCCCTGAACTGCCGGGATTGCTTTAATTATGATGAGCTGACAGTTTGATAAAGGCGTGAGGCAGGTCTAAGACTGTACTGAGTTACCCCCAAACCCCCCGCCCCCACCAGCCCCACAGGGAACGCGGCATCGATATGGGAGGGTAGGACCCTAAAACCAGCTGGAGATGATGGGGGTGGGGGGGGGTATTGCATATATATCAAGCTGTATATCATTGCATGTCAGTTTCATAAATGCCAACTGTAACACTAAGCCACAGGGAAAGATATGTGTGGAACCCCGTGTGTGTGTGTGTGTATGTGCGCGTGTGTGTATGTGTGGGTGTGTGTGCTCCTTAATGCCTACTCCTTCCAGTTGTCCCACAGATTAGCTCCAACCTGGATTTGGTTTATTGCTGACCCTTCTGAACACTCATTAACATCAGGCCTGAACGATGTACCAGCCAGCCGAAATCCTGTCATCAGGGATAACTAATTAAATCCGCAATCCAGTCTAACTTCAATCACCAGACCTAACCAATCGGATCATCAGGCAAACATAACTATACCCATCAAGCTTAGCCACTCAGATCTACTGACCAATCTAACTCCCATCATCAGACCTAACCAAACAAATCACAGTACAAGCTAACTCCATCATCACACCTAACCAATCAGATCTACTGTCCAATCTTATTCCTATCATCAGATCTAACCACACAAATCACTGTATAAGTTAGCGCCATCATCAGATCTAACCAATTAGATTTATCATCCAAGTCAAGTCTTATCATCAGACCTAACTGATCAGATCAACTGGCTAATCTAACTCTTATTATTAGACCTAACCAATCAGATCTACTGGCCTATCTAACTCTTATTATTAGACCTAACCAATCAGAGCTTACACAATTTTTAACCAGGCGGATTCCCAGCTGGAGCATGAAGGTGAACTTCTTCACTGTTTTCTCGTTCAATTGCTCAGGTCCATTTTAACTCCTCTGTCAGCCAGTCTCCATGTGGGAGTTTGTACATGCCACCCCACCCCCGCCCCCTCTGTGCCTTCCACTTATTTCACCCTCATTTTGTAAACTGTGTAAAACAAATTGCTTTCATGTCCGCTTGTAGTAGCACACATACTTACATTAACCCCTACCCAGCCGTAACCTTAAGCATAAGTAACCAATAACCATAACCATTAACCATAGCCATTTTGCACATCAATATTTGTAAATATTTGTGAATTGTTGCACTGTATTGTCATTATGTCATTATGTACTACCGCCCTGTGTGCCCTTAATTGCCCCTCGGGGACAAATAAAGTTTTTTTAATTGAATTGAATAAGTAACAAGATACAAAACATTTTTAGGTTTTTGGTTGCTTTCACAGATCTTTGTGGGGACCTAAAATATGGTCCATACAATGTCAAAATTTAGTCCCACACAATGTAAGATAAACATAATACACACACACATACACACTGTGGACATTTTTAAGCTACAGGGAGAAACTACAGGAAATCCAAAGGAATCGAACACAAACACGGGGACAACATGCTAACCTCACACACAGAGTGAAACCTCACACACACAGAGTGAAACCTCACACACACAGAGCGAAACGTCACACACACAGAGCGAAACCTCACACACACAGAGCGAAACCTCACACACACACAGCAAAACCTCACACACACAGAGGGAAACCTCACACACACAGAGCAAAACCTCACACACACAGAGCGAAACCTCACACACACAGAGGGAAACCTCACACACACAGAGCGAAACGTCACACACACAGAGCGAAACGTCACACACACAGAGCAAAACCTCACACACACAGAGCAAACACGGCATCCAAACCGACAGCTCCGGGAAACGGCAGGATCCTGCGATGTCTCGCTGCAACAGCGCCACTGAAAATGAATTATTACACAGGCGTGCAATCAACAATGGGGACAGGGCTGTGAGCCGCCGGGCGTCACCTGCGTAACACGCTGGAGCCAACACATGACATTAAAGGCGTGAGATTCATGCATATTCATAAGTTATGTTAATAAATCAGCAAACGCGTGGATATAAGTCACACCCTGGGCGGGACGGGAGAGGAGTGGCTGTTAAAGTGAGACTGACGACCTGTCGTCAGCCGGCCCTAACATCTTGATTTCATCCCCCAGGTGCTTCTTGCCCACGTGGAATGGGGTGGGGGCCACGGAGAAGCTGGGGGGGTAAATGTCATTTCTCCTAATACAGTCACAGAGGGGTATAACGTCTGCATGTAGGGATGGGGGGCAGGAGTGTCCTGGTCAAGAATGATGGTGCACAACCCCAGAGTGACCCAGCAGAGTGGGGGGTGGGGTAAGGGGGGGGAGGACAGGTTGGTGGGGGCTGGCTGTTCATCACGGTACACAGCTGGGCCTCTGCTTACATTGCCCTATATGCAAAGGGTCAGATATAAATAGTGTTTTGTTTAATATGATCATTTTTCTCACAGTCGTCTTTTAAAAGGTGTGAAGAATTAGCATAGAGGCTTTATTTCACCATGTTATATGTCACCAGCTTTAACGAATGTGCTTGTGCTGCAGCCCTGTACAGCTACACTGTCATTATAGTCCTGATTTTATTTGATTTGTATTATGTTTTTTTATTATTTTCATTTGAAATCCAGTTTAATTTCAATTCGTTTTCAGTGTGGTTGTATTAGTTTTTATTTTAAAGGTATAATGAAATTTTTATATAATTATTTTTATTTTATTTATTTAAGTTGTACATCTATCCTACATGAATACACAGTGCACATAATGTACTAATGTCCTCAAAATGTGAAAAATATGCTCCAAGTAGTATTAATGGTCATTAATGGTAAACAAATCATTACTTTAGCCGGATAGTATTACTGAAAAATAGTATAAAAAGTATTAAAATTTAGTATACAAATTCTATTTTTATTTCAGTGATTTTAGGTTGCAGTCGTCATACTTTTCATTTAATTTTGGTATAAGTTATAATTGTTATTATACATTTATTATAAGTTTCATTTTCATATTTTATTGTATATTTTATTATTTTATTGTATATTTATGAAAATCTTATGTTACAGTTTTTGTTTTTATATTCATTAACAATAATAACTCTGATGCTCAGGCAGGAGAACTTAACCTAACCCTAACTCAACATGGTGCATTCTGGGTAGCCATTGGCATCCACGTTAAACCAGCACAGCTAGCACCATTGCTAGCATGGGGGTGAGGTAGACAGGATTCATCTGAAGGGGGCGCTGTTTCAGACTGAGGCCACACACTTAGGTGTGCAGGTCATGATTGGAGGGGGGCATTAGAGAGAGCAGCCTCATTCCCAGCCCCCTACTCCCCACAGTGAGTGCAGCCAGTCTGATGTATCATGGCCCATATAGATAGTAATATTTTACACACATTCATATACATGAGCTTATGTTATGTTAAATACAACAGGTTGTTTGTTCTGTTTAATCACAGTTGCCCTCTGAGGCTGCCATCCAGAGTGATTTTGGGGCGGGGAGGGGGGGGCAAGCAAGGGAGCCATTCAGTCTAAATAGGTGGGAGCTGGGATGGGCGCTTGGTAATAAGATCTCAGGATCTGGGCTGAGGGGTGGGGGGGGAGCTGGGCAGGTGTCCAAAACTTCCTCCATGTCAGTAACCAGACCCTGGCGAGAGGGGGAAGAGCGTCCAGAATGTGAACTCCGCTGCCCAGATGCCCACATGCTCGCATTTGCGCCCCCTGTGGGGAGCCTTGTGTGTGTGTGGGGGGGGGGGGGGGGGGGGGGGGGGGGGGGGGGGGGGGGAA
>JAODKL010000081.1:5902742-5914524 GCA_026780765.1 Petrocephalus schoutedeni | reverse complement strand
TAAATGCCACGGGCTACCTGAGCATTGTTTCTGACCATGTCCATCCCTTCATGACCACCATGTACCCATCCTCTGATTGATCCTCTGATCCACCTTGTTGAATCAATGCCACGTAGAAATAAGGCAGTTCACAAGGTGAAAGGGGGTCAAACACCGTATGAGTATGGTGTTCCTAATAATCCTTTAGGTGAGTGTAAAGTAATCCATACAAATGACCATTACCATTTAAAATTCTCATTGGTCATTTCGATGTATAATGCTATCAGCAGACAGAGGGGAAAGGCCATATTTGATCTATAGTAAAAAGTAAAAAATCGTCAAAAAAGTGGGCATACTCATTTTCATCAGTCAGTGACCATATGTAACCGAGAGAAATGGAAAACATCCATCAGTACAGGCCTCAAAATCACCCCAAGGGTGCACTTAGGAGTAAAATTAATGCCAAATGACCAGTCACATTACTCTTATTTAAGACGTGCCCATTTATACTTGATGAACTAAAAATATATTATCAATGTTTAATGTATTTAAATGAATACATTTCCTATTATAGTAATGGAAGCTCATGGGACAGAAAACCTAAATATACATATAAAATTCTATAAATTAAAAAAATAAAAATAAAATAAAATGCGGTTGTGATTTTATTCAGCTGCCCAGCGCTGCCTGTCTATGTGCTGCCTGATTTTTTAGGGTGAGTTTCTGTTCAATCGCCTGTCAGATACCAAGACATGTGATGTCAGGGATTTAAAGAGGGACTCACCATGTTCTCCATGAAAATAATGCAACATGTCACTGCAAGGCAACACAAAGAATAAGCAGTTTTGGCAACCCAAGCCTCACATTGAATCTTAATGCCTTTCCCTGAACGAATAATAGCTTATATGCTAAGCTATTTAGCATTTTCCCTAACTAGAGCAATTAAGAATCACTCATGCCACAATGAGTATGAATTTGTAATTAAACATGGGTTCTGCAGTCAAGGGTTTGATAGGATCTGAAATTAAGAGATTATTTGGTCAAATGAAAAACGTCTTCCTTTTGGAATCTCAACTGGAAAAACAATGCCCCAGTTCTCACTACACTCAGATTTGTGGAAAAACCAACACTGACTTTGGGTTTAAAGCAACTAATTAACTAAGCTGTTCATGTGAGCAGCTTTTGATGTTGAACTTAGGTAGTATCTGCTGTGACCAGTATCAATATGTAATCAAGAGAAATTTCAAGTGCATTTTGTCATGGATAAAATCAGTGAGTCCATATAGAAAGACCTTACCTGTAATCAGGGGGCATTTATAAATATGCACATTTGACTTTTCTTTTGTTCACGTGTACCTGTTTGATGTCTTCTTCCATTGCTGATGTACAGTCTCAGTACTGAAGTACAGAAGTATGGAGGATGGTAGAAAGCACCAGATGTAATTTTTGCCCAGCCCCAAATACCAAGGATACATCATTGCATCCTTGCCAAATGAAACTCAATAATTCATTGCATCCAAGTTAGTTCTTAGGAAGCAAGTTAGGAAGACCGATCTAGGTAGGACCTTAAGTATGTTTTTTTGCGTTCTTGGTATAAACACTCAGGATCTCTTCGGGGTGTAGGTGGTCCTTTGTAGTGTCTGACCCAGGCCTGGTTTTCAATGAGAGCTTTGTGACTTTTTCAGGAGGCTGGCCAAGTCCACCCTGTTCCTTATCCCCTTGTTCGGGACACACTACATGGTGTTTGTCTTCCTGCCGGAAACCATGGGAGAGGCGGCCAGGCTCTATATCGAGCTAGGCCTCGGATCGTTCCAGGTAGGTAGGATCCAAACCAACATACAACAGATAATGTAGGGTCAGTCAGTCCCCGGAGCAACTGGGCTTTAGTCAAGGTCCCAATAGTGAAATTACTTTGCCAACCCTGAGATTTGAACTGGAAAGCTTCTGATCACAGTTCCTAACTGGCTCAGCTACTAGCTGCCCCTGATTCGTATATAATTTGCCATATGAGGAATGTTTACAGAGAGGGGTATTTTACCATAAGGCAGCAGGCATGCGGAAATCTAACCTAACCGGATGCTTGCCTGTGTTCCAGGGATTTGTGGTGGCTTTGCTCTATTGTTTCCTGAATGGGGAAGTAAGTATCAATGTTTTTTTTTTATCATCACTGATGAAATGTAAATTTTCGTGCTTGGAGAGAGGTTAAACACTGGGTTAATAACACAGCAACCACAGCACCCCCTGCTGGGGAGAATGCGGTGAAGGAGGAGGGTTGCGAGGAGTGGCTTTCATCCGGGGTGGGGTTAGCGTATGTGGGTGGCTCCTCAGTCCTTGGCCTGTCCTTGCCCGAAGGTGCAGGCAGAGATGAGGAGGAGGCTTTCAAAATGGCGGAAGTCGGGCCGCCCGAACCCCTCGGAGCGGCGGAAGCTGCCGCTCCCCGACAACAGCCTCATCTCCCAGGTGACGGTGCTGGACAAGCCTGTGGGCCGAGGGCCCCCCTGCGGCGGGGGCAGCCAGCCCGTCTGCGGCATCTGACGGCAGGACAGCCTCTGCTGGGGTGGAGGTGCCCTGAAGGATGTTCCCGAGGTCCACCGTTGAGTCTGTGTTTCGTAGTTGGGACAGCAAACCGCAAACATTCATCAGTGTGTCATCTGTATCTGTGAGAGTCCATGTCTGAGTGCAAACTGAACAACTTGAGTTGTTGGAAGTGTCATTTTTTTAAACAGTAATACTGGAAACATTGTGTTGTTATATTGTGTCTAAAGCAGTATTTCTCAAGCCACTCCTCAGGGACCCTCAGTCTACAGTTTTGCTCCCTCCCAGCTCCCTATACCCTGTGCCAGGTATTCGGTGTTCTTGATTGGCTGGGAGCAGGGAGGGAGCAAAAATGTGGACGGTCTGAGGGCCCCCGAGGAGTGGCTTGAGAAATCTTAGTTCACAGAATTTCTGTGTGTGAATTTTAATGAGTGTGTTTTAAAATATCTACGCACAGAGCTAAGTCAATCAACTGAGAATAAGTTAAAATTTTAAAACCAATTCGGGAATGAGGACAGCTCGCTGTATATTTTCTGCCTGTAAACATTCAGTTTTGTGATACGAAACCACAGTTTCTGATAACTGCAGCTAAACTATAGCAATATTTTTTTCGCAGAATTCATTATGTATTATCTTTAAATCATATCAGGAGAACACGTATGCTGTAAAATGCTTTCACGCCTTTTTTGTAATGTAAATTAGTAAATATGTAAATGAAGATAATAATAGCAGCACTTTATGCGGTGAATAGCTGAAAACAACAATCTTGTAATGGAGCAATATTTGGGATCCCTTTGAAAGTAAACATCTTCAGAGCCACTGTAGCTATTAGCAGTGTTAGCTATGCTATCGGGCGCCACGTCTTGTGAAGCGTGCAGTCAAACGTGACCAATACTGCTTGTTCATCTGAATATGAAGGAAAATCTGTCATTTTGTATGAATTGTGTATAAACATTTTATAAGAACCACATGCATCATCACCTTTAAGCACAGACAACTTCTCCCAAACCACAAATAAAACCTGGGCTTATAATTTATGGTAAGTGTATGCATCCAAATTTGAATCTGAATTGAATCTGAATTGCATCATATAGTGTTCTGCATAAAACCAGTTATTGTTGGTGTAAGTTGTTTTTAGTGAATGGACATTGACACACGTACACACATTCACCTAAATCACAGCATAATATCTAGAAAAAAAACATTTAATGCATTTTAACGCCAATATAGCAATCATGTACAAAACTGGTAATGTACACTATAGAACAAACGGGTGTTTACGGGACGTGGGAGGGGGATGCAGGAGTCATGTAAACAGTCCACATTGTACAACACACCACGGTCACGGTCCATGTTCAAGCACACACATGTGCACACGCTCCCCTCGTACCAGCTGTCTCCGGCACAATCCCATGTTCCATCCGCTCAAACCACGTGCAGCAAATTGTGGAATTAAGCCCCTGATTTACAATCACATTAATTACCCCATGTTTGTGCGTCAGTGATTCACTCACAGAGGCAATATTTCCATTCAGCCACAGAAAGATTTTGGGTTTTTAATGTACTCTTGAGTGGGACCCTTCCCAGGTCACTGACCTTACTTCCTGAATCTGGGTCGCTTTAGTATGACATCTAATATGAATAAATAACATCCTGCGCTTTGCTTTGGATGAAAAACTCAAGCTAAGCAAACAAATATACACAGGGTCTCAAAAAAAGACATAAAAGACACAATCCAAAACATAAACATCACTGCCTATTCCCTCACTCATTTCAGCTGTAACAGCACTGAGGTGCAATATTCCCTTCTGTGATTTTAAAGCTAAGACTGATTGCTGGTGTTACTACGCATCGTGCACAGACAAGCCTGCACATCCGCACGACGTCAGCTTTCAGGCAGCAGTGCGGTTTTCCCTTTTTGCCCATCTGGAAAGTTCCAGATGCTGTGTATGCATATTCTGTGTGTTGGGGGGGGGGGGGGTCCATATCAGATTGACACTGAAAAAAACTTGGTAGAAACCAGTGACTCTTATGGAATTTCTAATCTGACAGTTTCATGTACCATCCTTCGCAGTCTCAGACTCGGAGAAGGAGCAGTGGTGACACTTGTCACCCAGCCGTCCAGAATTAAACAGCCTTTTTCCAAAGGAAAGGAGGAAATTCTTATGTATGAGTGAAAGCCTGAGGATGCCTGGGCCAACACTACTGGATTGTACACAACAATAACTGAACTAGCTCGCAGAGACTCAAACACGTCGTTATGTGTGCTTCCACATAACCAAAATGTTGCCTCATTAATTACAGGTCTTCGGTTTCCACTTCACATGAGCCAGGCCAAGTCACTACACAGAAATTCGGGGCAACGGGGCAGTTGCTTTGGAGGGTAACAGTGTCTATTTTTACTTTTGTGCAGGAGCAGGAAAAATACAGGCTATTTCTGATCACTTTGTCACTGAGAGTAAATCGTGAATATTTACATGGTCTATTTCCAGCGCACAGGTGCCGCGTGAGATGAATCCTTGTTTGTGTTTTTCTTCCTGAAACTGCAACAGTATTTTCCCAGTGTTGGAGCTTATCAGTGGAGCAATAACTTCCAGGGCACAGGTATCTAAGAACATTAATATTAATTAGGGGCCTACTGGTTGCTTAGAAAATTATCTGAGCTGCCATATGATTGGCTGCAGTTCTGGAACTTGCTGGGTTCGAACGTCTGGCAAGGCAGAAAGCTGGATAAACCCTTCATTGCAAAATATTTACCTGGTCTACGAAGTTCTGCACATGTGCAGTTTTTCTTTGCATGAAATGGATATCGGAACATGAAAATTCCACACAACATATATTACATCACACATTGGGAAAGGTACCTACTCAAATGAGGGGGAAAAAACCCAGAATATTTTATTTTGCTTTGTTATTGGTGTGTTTAAACTGGACATATCCCTAAAATGTTGTAGGGGGGTCCTGAAATAGAGGCTTAGGCGTCTTAATAGTTTAGCTTGATCTGAACGTTCTTGGCACGTCTAATGTACACATGCCAGGGGTTGCCACGGGCAACAAGGAATGCAAAACGACTACTACACTACCAAACCCATCAAGTACTAACGAAAACTGTAATAATTACACAGATAGCAGTACCACCCATAGTAACCACAGGAGTAACAAAATAATACCAGTTAAGTCACAAGGTTACACAGAGACACGCACAGGCCATAATGTCAAGGCTGCATTAGGTATTTCTCTCTTGCTTCTTAGGATTTAAAGTCCAATATTATCGATAATGCATTAAAAAACCATGTCTATTAAATGTTGTTCAACCAACAGATGCTATTTCTTTTGGAAAAATTAAAATTTTAATACTGAACACTGGTGCTTTTACAGTGACCAAAAGGCACTTAGGGAACTTAGGAGAATGCACGATCGATGAAAATTTGATCAAACACCCAGCATTGACATCAGCTGTAAGGTTTTGCACAAGCAAGCTCAGAGTCCTACGAAGTAAAATATTCATCTTTGGAATACTTCATCGCCATGGCTTTTTTCTCACGCCTGATTGGTTTGTGACACACTTTCAGTTTACAGGCAGAATAAGCTGATAGGCTGATGGCAGAAAGCATGTCAACACAGATCACCTGACCCAGTTTACAGTAACCTAATTTCAGTTCATTTTGATTTAATATCATATGAGGCAACTTCAGGAATATCCACATGGCTCTACAACTTCTCAAAAATGATGCATTTTCATAAAGTGTATATACAAATATTTTAAATATACCTAAAGTATCTGTATATATACTTCATATACATTTATATTCTACAGATGTTAAATGGACTCTACAGATTTGGACTCCAGTATGTACTTTTCTTATTTAAATTCAGCACACCACAATAACCACGTTGACATACGGATACTTCCAAAAAAAAAAATCTGTAAAAAAGAAAAAAATGTATACGGACAGATAGACACACGGCTCACTGAGATAACTCCTTTTCAACAGTTTGTGTGTACATACACTGAACACTCCAAAAACACAGGGTCTATTTACAGAAGAAAAAGTCATATGTAAGTTGCTGTCCACGCTCCTAGCAAGCTTCAAATTTTGAATTACATTTTGACATTCTACACTAACACAGACAACCTGAGAGTGGACTGGGGAACGTGAAAGGGGACAGTGACAGTGACAGGGGACAATGAAAAGGAACAGTGACCAGAGACAGTGACAGGGGACAATGACAAGGAACAGTGACCAGAGACAGTGACAGGGGTTAATGACAAGGAACAGTGACCAGATACGGTGAAAGGGAACAGTGACAGGGAACAATGACAAGGAAAAGTGACCAGATATGCTGAAAGGGGTCAGTGACAGGGGACAATGAAATGGGACAGGGAAAGGGGACAGTGAGAGGACAGAAAAAAGAGGGACAGCAAAAGAGGACAACAGGACACAGTGACAGGACAAGGCTCATTAAATCCTCCCATCTACTGTTCCCACGGCTGAATTCTCTTATCTCTTGTAGTGAGCAACCATATGTCACCATGTCTAAAGGCCACCGGGTGGCCATGTCACACACTGCCACCACCCCTCCTGAACTGGTCAGGGACCAGGACTGAAGACACTCGCAGGCTGGATGTAACCAAGCCAGGACTAAATGTGACTGTTGCAAATGGACCAGGATATGTACACGCAGAAAGTCTCCCCGAAACAGGAGACCTGCATACATACCGCAATATTCACGCCACTCAGGCATCCAGATCGCTTAGAAGGCTCAAGATTCCAGCTCCAATTTCAGCCAATTGCGGAGTCAGAGCCGGCTGGGTCATGGACATTTTTTGCCTGTGTTTTATTTTGCCACCTATTTTAATGTGACGACATCACCATCCCCAAAAAATTACAGGAATGTGAAACGTGACATTTTCAAAATGGGGACCGACTCAATCGCGGGTGGGAAGTGGGTGTGTCTCGGTTCTGACCCAAGCTAGTCATCTGGGAAGGTGAGGCGGGGAAGGGGGTGGGGCCTTCAGCAGGGGGCAGGGCCCCTCAGACGCTCAGGTGGGCAGATTGAGGTTGAGCGTCTCTGCCTGCAGGCTCGACATGCGGATCTGCGAGCTGCTCTTGCTCAGGATGGAAAGCTGCGTCCCCCCATTGACCCCGCTGCTCGCCAGTGATGGCTGCCTCTGCTTCAGGTCCACAGCAAAGTACCGGTTCACCGTCCAGCTCCTCCATTTCCTCTTGATCTCCGATTGCACCTTTAGGCAGAAACTTGAAGACGTCATTTTTAATGTACTTAGCTGTAAAGGTTTTAGGTTGTTCTTTAATTCTCTTTAAAACTGGCAGCTAGCAAAACTGCTAATGAACGGCTCACTACTACAAAACAAAATACTGTCACATGGAGCCTTAATGTATAGGGAAATGGCGCTATATTGCATAAGATTCCTATTCGGCTAAAGACGTGATGATGAAAGGAGGAAACGGGCAGAATGACACTGAAACAGGAAGTGACACTGAAACAGGAAGTGACACTGAAACAGGAAGTGACACTGAAACAGGAAGTGACAAATAGGAAATAAAGCATGTCAGAACCTCGTTACACAGGCAAGAAACACAGCACGTTGATTTAATTGCTCATTATTACTTCACATGAATGGAGGCATACATCTTCCGCATTGAAGTTACAGAAGCTATAGTCCCTTTCTAGTAATGGAAGCCAGACTATGACCATGCACAACGGGTTCGGTCTCCTAACATTCAAAAGCATGATGATGGATGAAAATAACTCACCTCTCCATTCAGGAAACAGTACAGGACTGCCACCACGAAGCCCTGAAGGCACACAAATTAAAGTGCTGATGACCTGCCCCAGCGCTATCCTCTGCCATCTTCTAGCTCTCATCTTAACCAGCCAGCTTTAAACCAGCATTTCGCTGAAAGCTTCCAGTTAACAACATGATTTCTTTTTGGGTTTGACACCAGATCAGCTCTTGTAGAATCGTCATTCTCCAGAGAACAGCAGCAGTCATTTTTTTTCCTTGAATTTGGGACTGGGATCGGAAAAACTATCAAATTCACAAACCCTGTCTGAGACATAAAACACATAAAACGCAGGAGCCCACTATGATTGCAACAGCAAGTGACCATTAAGGGAAAACATAAAACTCTGAACAACAGCACAGCCATGTGGCTAACTAAAGTACTGCCACAAATATGTGTTACTTTCCAATGATCTACTAGTAAAATCATTTTTTTGCCACATTCCGCAGCACAATATAAAACTATACCTTCAGTCACATCACAAAAGTGCCAAATCAATCACTGAAGGCAAACCTGGAAGGATCCGAGGCCCAGCTCAAACACGAGTCTCTCCCGTTTGCTGACGTCCTCCGGGGAAAAGGCGAAGACAGTGTAGTGGATGCCAAACAGGGGTATCAGGAGCAAGGTGGAGCGGGCCAGCCTCCTGCAGGTCACATGACACAGAGAGCAGCGTGAGCACTCGGAATAACAGGGCGCGGACACACTAGAGCTGGAAAAGAGGGCATGTGACAGGACTGTAGACGAGTCATCGCTATGGCATTCTGGGTAGATACAGTTACAGAAACATTAGAAGGAAAGTCGTTACTGTATCTGCGATAAAACAGCTGGGAATGGCTACAAGTCTGAATATGTAGCTGTCTGTATTACTGAAACAACTCGTTGTCACACGGTGAGAAATCCATCCATCCATCCCTCCTCCAGCTGCTTATCCTGGTCAGGGTCGCAGAGCAGCCTGGAGCCTATCCCAGGTGGCATAGGGCTCAAGACAGGGGTCACCTTGGACAGGACGCCAGTCCATCGCAAACATACACAGGTGCGTAATCACATTGGTGGGAGGCTGTACTTGAAAGCAGGTGTAACAAGGGATAGAAAAATCCTCTAAAACATCTGAGAGCAGGTTCACCATCCAGCCACGAAAATTCACAATTGAGGAAAGGTGAGATGGCAATGAAGGATGAGGTCTTACACGTGAATCATGTTAGTTCATCTTCTATCCACATTGTTAATGTCAACGAATCGAGTGATTCTTCATTGTATTTGACCTTTGAGGAAAGGACTGCTTTTCCACATCAGTCTCATACCCCTCCAAATTACAAAATTATGCCTGACACGGGACAAGCAAAACCACCCCCAGATATTAAGTTGCCCTTGGGCGCCTCTGGTGGACGCAGTGATAGAGTGAAATGGTCATGCCTGGAATGAGCCCCGCAGACCTCGGCTCCACTTACAGCGTGATGGCAGAAAGCTGTGACATCTTGCGCGACTGATGGGTGTCGTGTGCGGCCTGACAGAGGCATTTCTGTACGCAGCTGCTGGACACGACAGAGCCGACAGCGCTTTAGTGTCACAGACGTCACATGGGCCACCACTGACAGGATTAGGAGAAAGAAAAGGCCGAAGGCATGGACAATGGAGAGATGGACACATGGGGGGGGCAAGCAAGCTCTCAGCCAATCAGTGACATGACGACCATCAAGCACAAACCAGCCAATGCCAAGATGGTACCACCACATATATCTTTCTAAAGCAACTCACAGCACAATTTATGTGGTGCCTGCGACTGAACTCACAACCTTTGAGCCATTAGCACAATGCTCTTTTAGCTGTACTAAAAGAGGTTCTGCCAATATTGGTGTTATTTGAAGGTAGTAATACAGGGTATTGTTCAGAGATGCAACACCCCCTTCATTTTCATTCAGTCGATGTTTTCTGTATCTAACCAAAATAAATAGGTTCAATCCAGACTAACTATCAAGCCATCAGACTCAAAACGCAACCCTTTCCTATGCTTATTAGCACAAGCTTTCAGGCAGCTAACTGAACTGCAACACCATCCAATAACGATCTTCCTTTTAAGACCATATACTGTAGTTCTTAAAACTTCTCAAGAGCAGCTAATTATTTTTCTTAGGAAAACTATCTTTAAGATCAGCAAACTGTCAGGTCAGGTCACTACAAAAAAGCACATACTCTGACTTTGCTAAAAACTTGTCCGTGTTCTGGTCTTATGAATAAAATCAGTTTGAAGATGAAGTAATGCAGGAAAAGCTGTCACCACTTGCACTTCTTAACATAATAATAATGCATTTAAATGTCTGATTATTTTACATTTAATACATTGCCAAAGCATGCATAGATAGATAGATAGATAGATAGATAGATAGAAAGATAGATACAAACAAGTTCAGCAACAAGTTCAGCAAGGATGGCATTTTAAAAGTTTTTTCTTTTTTAAACCTGCAGTGTGAAATAAACCCACACTGTGCTGTTACAGTATCAGGCAGTGCAAAGGAAAAACCTTTAAAACTGCGCGTAGGTGCCTGAGGTGACGAAGCCACACTGGCCTTTCTTTGGATGACAATGTAAAGACGACGGTGGGAAGCAAATGGCGGGAGGAAGGTGGTGCTCCACACGCGTCCAAGCGGAATGAAGAGGGCTCTGTCTGAATGGACAAGCACCACTATCCTAAAACCAGGCCCGGCTCAGCTTGGTTTTATGGAAATGCTCTGATACATCCGAGCTGGGATGCCTGCAGCCACATGGAAGGACTTACAGATAGATGCTGGACTCGTTGCCTCCGATATCTGGTGACTGCAGCTTTTGAACCAGGATTATTATAATTCCGATAAAGAGGACAAAATTAATCTGCAGAGAGAGAGAGAGAGGGAGATCATTACTGTTTGGCAACATGTGAATATGCAAGATTGCATAATGAAATCACTTAGCACTGATCCCACACGTGCACAGTGGCCAGTCTGCTGCCAGATACTGCTCACCATGATCGACGCTACCACAGGTCCCTTGATCACCCACCAGAGGGCAGTGTTGTCATTCATGTCCCAGCAGCTATAAAGACCAGGGTTTATGTGTTATGTCAATGCTATCCACGGCAACTCCGAGGACTCTTATGCACTAAATTTTGCATTGTTCAGCATATGGTTTTATATAAACCAACATTCAATAGAGAAATTGGGGGATAAGGGTCTTGCTCAGGGGCCCAATAGTGAAAGCACTCTGCTAACCCAGGGATTGGTACCAATAACCCCATCTACTCATAAACACAGAGTACTAACCACAGGCTATGGAGACAACTGAGGGTCCTGCTTAATGTATTAGCCAAACTGGCCTATGCATATTTTTTATTTATGGGGTTTTTTTTTTTTTTAAAGGGCGGCACGGTGGCGCAGTGGGTAGCACTTCCGCCTCACACCTCTGGGACCAGGGTTCGAATCCGGCCCAGT
>JAODKL010000081.1:5882974-5898165 GCA_026780765.1 Petrocephalus schoutedeni | reverse complement strand
CTGTCTTCCTGACCTGTCTACCCCCTATAATGTGATGTGTCTGTATATGTATGGTCGGGTTGATGGCCACTATTTCGTTGGTACTTGTGACTAGTGACAAGGTATATTGCAACAGCAATAAAGGGTTTTCATCATCATCATCATCATCATCATCATGTACTGCCAGTGGCCAGGCCTTACATTTCTTAAATATATTTAGAGCATAGTCATGAGCTAAAAGCACAAGAACAGTTTTAAAACATAGATGTCAATGATATATATATAAATATATATATATATATTTTGTCCCTCCCTTGTTTTGGCGCCCCCCCCCCCCGGTGGTGCGGCAATATGCACCACATATACTGCATACCCCACTGCCATTGGCTAGCAAGCTAACCCTGCCAGTAGAATCTTGTGGGTAATCCACAAACCAATACCAGCATTACAGCCACAATAAGGCAGATTTGCAAACTCGAGAGAAGAAAAGGTGCCCAAGGCTCGTGTTGATCCCTGCCAGAGGCGGCTAGATAGATGGGTCTCTGCGGGCCTGACACTCCTATAGGCTGTCTGCCAGTGGGCTACAGATCTCCAACAGCGAAAAAAAGCCACAAGGCTGGCTGCAGATCAGCAAAATGCCGAAGGATACTATTAAGAGCCACGGTCGGCGGGCTGCATTAAAATCATTTCCCTGGTGCCCCTGTGCCTCCTGGAGCACAGCCAAAATAAGATACGTATCACCCTCGTGATTATGAGAGTCCTCTTGGCATCCTCCACGTTCATTCTCTGGTCTTTTCTTCCGGTCCTTCCTTCCCATTGTACACCTCTCCGCTCCGTCTGACCATTCGGGTCTTGCATAATACCCCAAAACACAGCACACCCCACTACAGACCGAATATCTAACCCCCAGCTCAGCATGTGACCCTTTCTGACTGTACACCTAAAAAGAGATGCATGTCAGAGGCAATGCTGAAAGTTCGCTACGCTCACTCGGCTAATAGTGGGCATATTTGTTTTCTGTTTTATCCAAACGACTGTTGTTTACTGGAGATCCGGAAGCAATCCTTTCTTCTGAGTGTACGGATAATATTGTTGTGGCACAGCGGTTTGCGCTCCGGTGAAGTCACTTTGCAGAAAGGAAAACAAACAGCCTATAACATAATAACCAGAAAAAGTCCAGTGATGAAAAAGTCAAGGCCGTGTGCGATACTCCAGGGAGGGGAGACTGCAGAGACAAGGGTCCCTCTGAAGGCACCATGGACGGAGCGTTGAGCTTGCAGGCGTGAAAGAGGGCAACAGCTCAATAGGGTCATGTGGCAGGACCATGAGACATCCTGTCACTGTTTGTCTTTGACTGTTTCCCTAGTTCCCTCTCCTTCTACCTTCCCATTAGGAAACAGAAGCCCCCCAAAACTGCAAAAGCAGATTTTCCCGTGGGCCAGGGCCTGCAGACACATTAGCAGCTGACCAGGACCTGCGGAATGTGGCCTAACGAGGACGGCCTTTACCAGAACATTCCATGCCGCAATAGTAACGTGGGAGCGCAAGGGGCTTGGCTTGGGAGAGGACGGGGGAGGGGCTCCTGAGCGAGGGGTCACAGTGCCAGGCCCAATTAATGAGGTACGCATGAAAACAGCCCCCCCCCCCCCCCCCCCCCCCGGATCAGAGAGCCTGGGAGCCATGATGGGGGACATTGCCTCTGTGACTGTCTGTGTGTCTGTGTGTGTGTGCATGTGCCTCTGTGGCTTTGTAATTACCCAATGTCCCCACAATGTGATAAAAACCTGCTACTTTTTACCTTGTGGGGACATTTTTCAGTCCCCACAAGGATAACCTCAATTGTATAAAAATCTGCGTCCGCAATCAAAAAGCTACAAATGCCAAAAGTCTCATATTTTGTTTGGTTACTTATGGTTAAGGTTAGGGTTGGGTAGGGGTTAAGGGTGTCATGATTGGGATCAGGGATATGCCCATAGGAATGAATGGAGTGTCCCCATGCCCATAGGAATGAATGGAGTGTCCCCATAATGATAGGAATACATGGACTGTGTGTCTGTGTGTGTGTGTGCCCGTGTATGCCTCTGAGTGTGTGTGTGTGTGTGTCTGTGTATGCCTCTGGATGTGTGCATACTGTACCTCTGTGTATGTGTGTGTGTGTGTGTCTGCCTCTGGGTCTCTGTATATATCTTTGTTTAATTACGTGGATAATCTCTGTGCACCTTTGAGTAAATGTGTGTGTGTGTGTGTATCTTTGTGTAAATATGTGTGTGTGTCTGTGTGCATGTATCTTCAAGTAAGTGTGTGTGTGTGTCCATTTAACCTGATATTTCCTCTCTTACCAAAACATTCAGCTGTTCTTCATGAAATGAACACCATTACCAGGATACTGTACTAGTCCTATGATATGCTGCACTATACTTCGATATACTGAACAGATATAAATCAGTAGTTAGTATTCACTGGGGGGGATACATTTTGGCAGGTTGCAGAAC
This sequence comes from Petrocephalus schoutedeni, assembly GCA_026780765.1. Taxonomy (NCBI): domain Eukaryota; kingdom Metazoa; phylum Chordata; class Actinopteri; order Osteoglossiformes; family Mormyridae; genus Petrocephalus; species Petrocephalus schoutedeni. The sequence continues at coordinate 5,895,694 of JAODKL010000081.1, read as the reverse complement.
CTCAGTGTGTGAACAGGAAAAAGGCAGATTTGTGATGGGGGGATGCAGTGGTCGTGGGTGTTACGGCGCTTCACAGCCCGGTGTGTGAGCTTAGGGACCGTCTGCATTTTCACTATTAACTTCCTTTGGGTAAAGAGGAGGGAGAATTCAGAACTGCAGGGAGAATTCAGCTTCTGCGGGGAGCTTCTCTCTGGAAATGCTGCCATGGACATTTATAGGGCTGTGTCAGCAGACGGTACAGGGTGCACGCGGGTGGCGCACTGGAAGCCCAGGTACGCTCTTTAACGTTCCTCGGAAACTCACACACCGGCAGAGAGAAAATGAGGGACCAGTGGCATGACGTCAATAAATATGGAAATTACCCAGAAATTCTGTTGTAAATCGAGGGATAGAGAACAGCATATAAAATGTGCCCGTAATCAACTTAAAAATTCTGATAAGTTCATGATGCACTGGCAGTGTTAAGTTTAAAATATTTAATTTCTAAAGAACCCCATGAAATAGTTTACGGAATCGTCAACACTACTTTATACAGACACACCTGCACACAGACACACACGGGGGTGGAGAGTTGGTCCTACCCAGTGTGAAGTCTTCAGAAGTCTCCTCTCTTGCCATCTTCTCCATGCACTTCTCATGTTCCCTCATAATCACACAGTCAGAGTGATCAGAACGTACCACAGGGCCCTGCAGTGATGACACATGGTTAGACAGGGCAGGGGACACAGCCACACACAACAGGGGACAGGATACACAGGGCAGGGACACAGTCACACAGGACAGGGGACAAGATACTCAGGGCAGGGACACAGTCACACAGGACAGGGGACAAGATACACAGGGCAAGGACACAGTCACACAGGACAGGGGACAAGATACACAGGGCAGGGACACAGTCACACACAACAGGGGACAGGATACACAAGGCAGGGACACAGTCACACAGGACAGGGGACAAGATACACAGGGCAGGGACACAGTCACACAGGACAGGGGACAAGATACACAGGGCAGGGACACAGTCACACAGGACAGGGGACAGGATACACAGATCAGGGACACAGCCACACACAACAGGGGACAGAATACACAGGGCAGGGACACAGTCACACAGAGCGGTGACCCAGGCACACAGGACTAGGGACAGGGAGACACAGGACTGGGGGCACAGTCACACAAGGCAGGGGGCAGGGTTTCAATACAATTATCCAAAAGCATTTAATAAAAATTAAAGCATAAGGAAAGCATCAGACCATATCAGTGCAAAACTAGCACTTTTATCCAAAGTGACTTATAGTAGTGGGAAGAGTTACACTTAGTGTGTGCTCCCTAGGATGTGAACCCATGACCACTGCCAAAACCAAGACATCTGTGGGTCCAACGCCATCTCTCAGACCAACCATACTTTTTGCAGAAGGGAGATATGCTTTTAATAGATGAGCATGTGTTTTCAGGGAAAAGGTTTAATCAGAGCAGAGATAATGAAGCCAGAGACCTCGCCACCACCGCAGGCCCAGCCACTCGCTCACTTCCTCTCTTCAGATTGGGACACTTCAAAAGAGACCTACCCTCAGATGAGAAATATGTCAGTGTGCCTCTTGCCACAGATGAAAACCTATGACACACATCATTATCTTAAAATGATTTCAAAGACTATGTGGAATTCACAGTTTTTCAGACAGGAAGTTGCTCAGACCTCCTCAAATACAATAGATACCAAGGTGACCGAAATTCTCGTATCCTTTGGTAACTTATGATGAGCTAGCACAGGGTAACACTATCTGATGGAACTGAGCACATTTTTTTTCAGAAACCCCCTAACATAAGCAAGCTGGCTGCAGGTCTTTATAGGTGTTTACACAGTAGCAGTAGAGGGCTAGATAGAGAGACAAAGCTGGTTCATAAAAACCAGACGCATTGCAGCTCTCAGACAAGTAATGAACATGCATTCAGAAAACACAGAGTAATCATAGCACAGGATTCCAGAAACCTGCATGATACATATTCAATAGATTAATTACAACTCTGACACATATATTGTGTGTGTGTATATATACTGCATCACCCGACACCTACACTAAAATATTTAGAAAAATAGAAATATATAAATTTATATGTGTTTGTGCTGCAATAAAATTTTTGCTGAAAAACAAACAAAAGGAATTTGCATCTGTTTGTGTGCGTTTGGTGGTTTACAAAAATGCTTCCTGTAAGTAAAATTCCTGTAGTCTGTAAGTGCGGACTGAGTAAATTCTATGCAAAGAAATCTAACTGAAAAATAAAATAAATAAACCCCCACTCTGTCCATCATCCCTCCGCCACGTAAACAGACGGTTTGTGTGATTTTGATGTGTGTGCTGGCTGGATGTAAATATTTGATTCTGACAGCATATGGCTGTCGGACTCAGCTTGCGTTGGCCAATTCCTTGCTGAATCTCTGCGGCGACCCCGTCTCTCGCTCGCTCTTTTTTTAAGCACTTTACTAAGTAAAAAATGTGCCTCAGTAGAGTGTGAATTCCTCTGACTGAAGAGGTGGTCCCGGAGAGCGCTGCTTGGCAGAGGATGGAAAAGAGTGAGTGTACATCGGCCAGAGGGTGGCCATTTCTACCATCTATATCACACTTCTCCGATTATATTTGTTCGCCAAGCCTCATTAGTTTAAGAGTGCTCTGTGGGTCAGGATGGTGGGCCTGTGATCAGAAGGATGCTGGTTTGACTCCCATAGTGGGCAGAGTGATTTCCCCATTGCACCCCCGAGCCCATAACCCCTGTCAATCCAGGGACTGTCTGACTCTCGAAAATGTTTGCCACTTCAGATAAAAGCATCGGCTAAATTAATAATAATAAAGAGGATGGATGCTTCTAACCTGAAGTGAGTCCTTACAGTGCCTTCCCCTGCCTTTCCATCCTGAAGCGTGACTCTGCTCAGACTTCTCTAGATGGGTGGAGTGGTTAACATTGCAGAGCACTGCCACAATGGGTCTCACTTAACAGGATAAGCTGACCATCTGTCTGCCCCCCCGGCAATGGGAGCCTGTGTCTCCCCAGCTGTGGTGCTGATCCATTTTACTTCACTGTGACTCCCCTCTGACCCCTCTCTAATTCCTCTCTGACTCATCAGGGTCAGCCTCCCTCAGGCCGGCCTCAGGGGTGAAGGACTCTGCCGGTGTCAGGCAGCTGGTGCCAGTCACATGTTTTCATCCAGGTAACTCGTACAGCAGAATGAGTTTTTCCTCACACCCTAATTTGTGAGTAATACCACACCACAGCAATCAATGACCATTACAGTGTGTACAAACAGTATCGGCAAACAGGCAGGATGCAGTCTCCCTGGCGCACACCACACACACACACACACATAATGCCTTTTCTGCTTTGTTCTTCAGTTTTTCTGATGATTGCCCAGCGGCATCCAGACGACACGACACCTCCTCTTCCTGGCAGGCACAGGTACATTTAAAATATCTGTATGCCTGTTTCCACCACAGAGCACAGCAGTGACAGCAAAACACAGAGCACTTGGGCACGTGCCAGTTGCCTTTAACACTGCATCCCGGTTTAGTTACAAGGACTTGGACCTGCTCCAGCTGACTCCAGTGATGTTGGCTCACTGGTGTACAGGAGTCAGGTTCAGTGCCAGCTGACTCCAGTGCCGAGCTCTGATTGGTGAACAAGAGTCTGGCCCTATGTCAACTGACTCCAGTGCTGATATCTGATTGGTGTAGAGGAGTCAGGACCAATGCTAATTGACTCCAGTGCTGATCTGCAATTGGTGTACTGGACTACCTGCAGGACCTATGCCTGCTGACTCCATTGCTGATCCCAGATTGGTGAACAGGAGGTAGGACCTATGCTAGTTGATTTCAGTGTTGATCTCTGATTGGTGAACAGGAATCCGGACCTACGCCAGCTGACTCCAGACATTTCTGCAGATTCGCTTAGAGGGGAAAGTAGCAAATTTATATTCCAAGGAAATCAGCATTTCCTCCTTGATTCCGGTCCATTCCACTGTGCATTCAGAATCAATATGTGTGCCCCCCCCAAAGGACTCCCTTCCTGCACACAGACTGCTGCAGGATGTCGTCTGCACAATGTCACTAAAAAAGCACACCCCCGGCACCTTAGGAGGAAGGACAGATATGTGTGAATGTCTCAAAGGAGATGTACCTGTACTCATACTGATGCAAAAGGCATGATAAAGCATAATTTATTTGCACCCAGAACGATGCATTTTTACCTGGATAAACATTCATTCATGGAATGTGTCTGTTTAAACAACCATAACATTGAGCACAGAAGATATATGTAATTGTAGAGAACCACATATAACCATATAATACTCCTTCATGCTGCCGTGAGTGATGCACTGAAATAAGTAAATTACAGATATGAGGTTCAAACTGGGGTCCCAATTTCTGATGAGCGATTTAACTAAGCAAAGCTTTACATTCTTACTCCAGCAAGTCCAATGAGGTTAAATCAGACTTCCAGAACAATCCAGATTTTTTAGCAATGGAAAACAAACACACTGGATCGGCTTTTCCGGGGAATTCGCCTTTCTTCTTTTCCCTGTTTTAATCGATATTACAAGGAGCCTCACAAGTACTGCATCACAGATTCCTAAGCGAACACGAGCGAATCACCATAACAACAAGCTCCCGCCGTCTCACGGAAGGGGCTACGCATTATGTCCACTCTGCGGCCTTGAACAAGATGGACTGCTTAGCTAAAAATATGCCATTAAATCTCGCACCTATGTATAACTACTTTGAAGAAAAATGGAGCGGTCATTATGAAGTAAGACTGAGTGGGGTTTCGATGGAGCGAGACTTGTGCTGGAAATCCATGCAAAACATCAAGCTCTATTCAGCTTGATAAGGAATGAAAAGCCAGGATTTCAAAGCAAGACTGAAAAGAGAGTCTCTGGCGACAATGCAAACTTGAGAAAGAACAAGTCAATGGAGGGGAAATGCACTAGTCAAGCACAGTGTGCTGAATACAGGGGCACGCTCAGAAAACACAATGGGAATTTACTGATTATTGATCTCACTCGCATCAATTTACAGCTGCAAGGAAAACCCTGTATGATTTTTTCTGATTCAAACTGACTTTCAAGCAAAGCGAGAAAGTCCCTTAATTAAAGGTCGGTCAATCATGCGGATGTTTCACTATTCTGGGCTTTTTCAGATAATAAATAATCAAATAGTACAAACTCCTGACCACAGTCAAGCGGTAAAACACTATTAATAAATACCACCTAAGGAAAAAATTGACACTTTTATCAATAACTAGCCAATTCACAGGCAACATGCAGAGGTGGAAAGTTCAGGTCCAGAAAGTTCAAATCCAGACCAAGATTTTGTTTCAACCAACCTGATGAGCGCTCTGTGACCAGACTCTTTAGAGTCAACTAATTGGTTGAAACAAAATCTTGGTCTGGATTTGAACTTTCTGGACCTGAACTTCACATCGCTGGCAACAGGTACCAGATACTTCTATTCTGCCGGGCAAAAGGACTAAAAGCAGGCACCAGGCCACTGCATCACAGCGCCAGGAGCTGCACATATATTTCTCTAGCTTTATTTCAATACACAAATCCCACAGCTGGCTGTGTCAGGGGTCATGTGTGTGTCATACTTATACTGATGTACTTACCCGAGACCATTAAGCTGTTAAACAGAAAAACACCATATTTACTAAGACCCAGGCAGATTATAGAACCCAGCAGAGTATCAGAGCTTGTGTATAGTGTTTGTACAGTATAGTATTCCTTGTGATGTTTTTCTTACACGGAGTAAGAAAATGAACCCTTCACTAAAATGACCCATGTGAAGAGTCAGCCTAGAATTTCACAGAGTAAATTACGTCGCTTGCAAGATTTCTGAATCGGAGGGTGCATGGTCTGTTTCCTGACCGACAACGAAGGCACGGCGGCTCACCAGGGAGAGGGCGACTACAGCGGTGAGCAGCAGGGACCTCATCCTGGCTGCAATTTTCATCCTCGAGGTCCCAGGCAGTTCCAGGAGGCTGGTCCTGGGAGCCTCCTCCCCCCCCCCACCACCCCCGGGGCAGGTCCGCAGAGATCCAACGGATGCTGAGCCGGGCCTTACTGCCGCATCGCCGCGCCTGGAAAACGATGCAGCGAGGATAGCGAAGCCTTACCCAGCATTCTCAGCTTCTCATAGAATATTCCACAGTCACCCGCTCAGCATGCATTCACATACTGAACCATGATCTGAAACAGGCAACTATGCATGGCACTAATTAACATGCTCACATTAATGTGAAAATGAAGAACAGAATATAGATGTATAATATGCATACACAAGTTTGTATAATACATGGTGCACTTTCCATCCTTAAAAACCCATCCTCATAAACATCTCCGGCTTATTAATGTCTGTATCTGTGATGTGTTTAGGCAGTATCCTCAGATGATGGGGCAGATGTGTGAAGCAGGAGAATTGCCTCTGTCTCCGAACAGCCCTGTTCTTCGGTTCGCGGTCGGTGTGTAGGCTACAGCTGCCTTTTCGATAGATAAATCTCCCCTTTGAGCACAATGGAATCTGATTTGTCCGGTCGCTTGAATTCCCACAGAAAGCCGTATTGGCGGAGCCTTAGGAAGGCCGGTGGGCATTTATATTCATATGTCTGTGTGCGCAGAGACACGGCACCGCCGCACCACCGTTAGTCACCCAACTGATGTAGCCTATAACCGGTTCGCTGTCACTGCTGCTGACGGCATGCATTATGTCGAGGAAGGGCAGTCGGGTAGAGATTATGTACTCCGGCATGGACGCAAGAATGCAACGATGAATAGGGAAAGATGAATTAGTTTTTCGCCAGCTTGTTTGAAATTCAAAGCGACGCACGCCTCCATGTATTATTTTCCTCATAAAATAAAAGACAATATTAATGCCGAATTTCCATGTAAGACCTTCATCAGCAGCCAGTACTCCTGTGACAGGTGCCAAGGTCACGGATGCCACTGATATCGTCACAGGTCCTCTGGAAATGCTGAACTGTCAGTTATTTAAAACGACTTGATAAGATTCCCGTGTTTATTTTATATCACCAAGCCAGAAGGAAAGAAGAGGTATGTTTGTAATTTATAAAACGCTTTTTGACGTCCCCTTTCATTTCTGCACAGTGAATAAAGGGCAATAGTGTTAAACAGCTGGGAACAGAAAAAGAAAAACAAACGAATAAGAAACCTAGATGGTTTAAATTTGACTGTGTCAACTGCAAATCTCTTGATATTTTCCAAAACCGCGATGAGATTATTCTGGTGTCAAGCAAAAACTTAACCAGGAAGATTATAAATCAGGTGTAATTTGCACGAAACTCCTAATAAATATTACATACACTAAACCTTCGAAACAGACGCTATACGTCAAATCACATCAGACACGACGCGTCATAGCCAACATAGTAATAAGTAATACGCATATGAACCCCAAATGTAACCGGGGTGTGGTGTCAGAAAACCTTTATTTAGTCCATTTGATTGAGTAACGCAATTCTTAAAAAATAACGTGCAGAATTATCTTGTGCACCGGTTTCATTCAGCTTTCAAATAACATATCATACATGAAGACCCAAACTTTACGATTCTTTGATGGGTGGTATTTTATTAACATTAATTCGGTATTAGTTCCTTGAAACAATCGAACACTTATTTTTTTTCAGATATGCTACTTCTGTTTAGTTTATAGGACAAAAGACACTGGGTAAACTGTCGCAAGGTCTCTATACGGACCAAGCCAAAGGACATGCGACTTGTCTTAAAAACAGCAGATTCGGACTTCATAACCTACTGCACGGCAAGAAGCGCACGGAGGGAGACAGACGCGCCGCAGTTACGAAACCGCGTTTGATACGAGCATCAGCTGCAGCAAACGGCATTCAATAGCATGCACTACTTTAAAACCATCCGTCCCTTAAAGCGCATACCGGGCCACCCCTGAGCTCTCGAGTCAACCTTCAATGTGTGACACGCTGCTGCAGTGTCTTAAAAGACTAACGCGCAGTCGTCTCCTAGCCCGAAGCCCATCACTTACACATCGCACACACTGCGCGGGTAACTGCAATCTCCCCGTGACATTATGCGCCGATTGCAAGAAAGCTTACCAGTGAGGTCTCTAAAAAAACCAGTCGCGATGGCAGTAATCTCCCTGCACCGGAGTTCGATCCGTTTACACGGAGCCCAAGGCGTTCAGACGGGGCTTTAGCCGCCCGTCTGCAGATCGCGGGGATGCGAATCGCTCGCTCGGCTTTTCCGTCCCTGACGAAAAAAAAAACTCACATAATTTACTCCACTGCTCCCGCATATGCCCATATATTTGAGTATATCTCTGGCAAAGCCTGTAGACTTAACCCCAGCCCCACATCAGTAGACTTGGAGCATGAAGTGATGGACTCGTCTCCTTCCAGATAATGCCACTTGGCGATTGAGAGCTCAGCAGCCCGCACCTACACGCCCACTGCTAGCGATAGGGCTGCAAGCCAATGGAGCGACTGGTCAGGATGTTAACACCGTCCCATACCGACGCCTTTCCCATTCATTTACTTATTTATACTGAGATACTATGTATATATACTGCAAGCAGTTTCATCTGCGCCGCTCAAAAACAAGGAGACAAATAGCCATCAACACCCCTGTGTGCACTTTACAAGCAAGTTATTGAATCTCCAGTCAATGTGTGTGTGTTTAGAAGTGAGCAAGGTTTAAGCTCAACTGCTGCATCTCAGCGGTAAATAATAAAACAACAACAGTTATTATTAATAATAATAATATTATTACGGTTGCTATTGTTGTTACTATTGCAGTTGTTGTGCACAATAGTGTGCATTTTAAGATCATTAAATTATTTTTAAATTAGCGGATGTATTCATTGATCAAGCCTTTACTAATTTTTGAGGTATTGTTAATCTGCCATATTTACGCATTTATGAGGCATTGTCAATCTTTTATTTGTGTATTGGTAAATTGCTTCACTATAAAGCAATAGCGGAGCCAGAAATCATAGTGTGGGTGGCCCGGCAGAAAATCAGGTGGGGCAGCCCTATAACACTTCATTTAGCGACAACGTCACAGTACAGACGCAACTACGTATCTTTTTGGATCCGTTTTTAAATGACCCGTGGCATTACTAAGGCCAGATGAACAAAGAGAAGGAAAATCTATTTGCCTCTCAACAGCACATTTCCTCCGATTGATCTAACCAGGCACAGACATAACTGTCAGACACAACCGTTTTATCGCACTGTGTCGCTTGTTGTGAATGCTAAATTGGTGGGCCCGAGTTCCATCTGGATGGGCCCAGGACCCCCGGGCCCATTTCTGCCGCCGCGGTAGCTATACAGTAAATAATCGTGGTCGTTTGCGTGCATGCATGTGAATCTAGGGCTCTTGGACTGTAGGTCATTTGGTGTATCTGCGACAATTAAATCTGGAAACTCCGTACGCCCGTTCCAGTAGGACAAAATAATGCTTTAGATCCACTGCTATACCAAGAGCCCTCCGCGTATATATAAACGTAGGGCCTCGACTGTTGCTATTCTTAATTCATTTGATATTTGCGGTTTTTGTGCTTGACTTCCGCTCATTTCTGAACTACACCCTCTCACTCCGAGTTTACTGGATGCTTTCCGGTCCTATGACTACCTCTCCAGCCTGCTTGCGATGCAGCCTCAGCCAAAAGAAACATTCCCACCGCCTTCAAGATTCTGTTTTGCGATCTGCAGTTTAATATTAAACAAATTATAAGTCTCTATTAATGTGGGCGCAGACGAACTCTGTTCACCCGTGTCTTTTCTATTAAACAAGTACACAGTTAGATTGCTCTCATGTATTCTGAGTAACTATATCTATGATGTAAGCTATTTATGTCTCAATTTAACTCGATAAAATGAAAAATACAATGTTTCTTTTGCATCGCACAATTTTACATGCAATCATTCCCGTCGTTTGTTTCGATCACAAAGTTTGAGTTTAAATATTAATTTGTCGAAGGGTCTTTTAATGCTGTAGCAGACAGGGGGCGGCCTTGGCGATGCTGCGCCGAGAAAGAACTGTCCAACGAGAGCAATTTTTACCTTGTCAGATTTTAAAGTTCAAGACCTCGGCGGCTCAGAGTCGAGAACCCGTGAATACTCAAACTTAAAGAAAATGTTCTGCGCGTGCGTTTACTTTTGAGAAATCCACCCACCCAGCTACCGTCCAAGCGCTTATGCAGTACTAAGTAACCAGGACTTTGGGAGAATGATTTTAAATAGCATAAAATTGGATCCCAGAGGCAGCTTCCCCATGAGCGCGCCGGGATAAACATACGAAAGTGAACTCCCATGATGCACACAGTGGAATGGAGGGAGTAATTCCATACAAAACGGCTTCTAAAAATACCCAATAAACTGACAGCCTGAGCAGCCCCACGCTAAACCTTCTCAAAACGATTACACGGAGATAGCGCAAAATCAGGGCTAGTTAACAGTAAAACCAGCTCTACACTGTCCATTCTAGCAAAACACTGTGTGACTTCATTGTGAGGACCGCAGTATAACTTAGTGCTTATTTAATAACATTTTAACCTGAACCGAGCACCTGTGCCGATCGTCGATTGTAACTAACCATTGGAGGAGATAATAGCGTTTTTCCTCACATAAGACGAAGAGAGCGATATACGCGCAGGCAATTTAATCACACGCATGTTTGACTCGTTTAAAATCCATGTACTGTACACGAACGCGGGCATCGCGCGTGATTTACGCTCCTGATAATCGTCTTATGTTTACATGCTTACGCTTGACCCCGGATTACATTAGTAGACAATGGTACATTTCGGGACAATTCGCCTTGAAATAAACCGCCTCATGTTGTGTATTTGCACGGCTCAGGTGTAAATTTAATCGGATTATTTAGTGGATGAAGTTGGATGAAGACAAATATATCTGTTTAAAATAGCCCTATATTTTGCTACTTGCATGGGGAATTTGAAATGTAAAGGAATAAACATTTGTGACAATTTTTTCGCATTTTATATAACCCATTTTCTCCGATTCCTCTCTTTTCTTCGTCCAACACTCCCACACAGCAGATAGCAGTGAGTCACCTCTGGCTGCATTTAAAATTCAAATGTGATGTCAGGACACTATGGTGGTGCTTTCATCTTTCCGGTTACTACATATCAGTAGTAGAAAGTGTGGATCAATTTAAGATGGGGGTGCGCAGCGCGTGTCCAGCTTGGAGACCGCGTACATGCATGTGGACGGGGTTCAAATGTTGCAGCCACACCCACCCAAATAAACCCCATGTGCACGGAACTTTTAATGTATAAACGTATAAAACCAGGGAAATACGCCGCTAGCTGCATCTAATCGCGTGCATCATTTTTTAACATAGAGGAATCGGTCACACTCTGCTGGTCTGAGGCACAAATATATCACATACAGTATATAGGCCTACAATTTCACCCCATTGTCTGTAAAAAATTCCAATCTTTCTTGTTTTCCATATCATCCAATTTTTCCCTTTCCTTTAGTGTATTATATAGCATTATGTGCATGTAAACGGTCAGCAAAGTTTTATGGCTCAAAGTACACACACAGGAGAGTAACTCTTATCACAGAAGCCACTCCTCTCTAATCTGAAACGTTTAGTTGGAATTCCAGCCTTTACATCCGTGACATGGTGAAGTCACCTTGTACCAAAATCCTTACTGGACGCCTACCTACATGGATCTGTCTGCAAACTGCAAGACAGGGGCAGAACCTATATGCCAAGCTGACCAATCAGACCACACTGGTCTTATTGGGGGTGGGGCTTAAGGCTGTAACAGAGCATTTCAGAAAGAGGGTGAATAGAGATGTACTGTATAAGAAAAATTATGTGTTTTTAGAACACTGAAGCATGTAAATCTCTTCTAGTAGACCCCAAAATAAAATGATGAACAGTGAAAATTAGCATAATAGGTCCCATTTAAATCCTGTTAGCACTGTAGCACAGGCTGGCATTAAGGACTGCACACTGTCCTAAAGAAAGAACATGTCCAACTGGTGGAGAATAGACCTGTTCCCCTGTTGGACTGCATCAGCTGAAATCCATGGGGGCTAAGTGAGTGTGACATGGGGGGTGTTAATGCAAGTGTACAGCCACCGTGAACCACAATAAGGAATAACTACATTGCACCCTTAATAGCAGAGGTGACGGCTCACCTTCCGCTGCTCTGATTCCTCGCTCAGAGGATCTATGACACATAATCAATCACAGTGTCCGCTGAGCAGGCGTTAAAAAGGCTCATCCGGGCCAAGACACTTTGTTACTTTAATCAAGTAGAGCCAAGCACCATAGAGATTACTAAAATAAGATGTCTGAGGGCTATTTCTCACAAAAGTAATAACATCTTGAACTAGTCATTGGTCAGTCGCGCTAAGCCCAAGGGCCTCAAAAAGATAAGCGCTAGGAAAAGGTGTTTTCTCCTTCCTGCCCTCCTTCCTTATGATGCATGAAGTGTGACAAGGAGGGGAAGGAGGATTATGGGCCAGAATAGGCGTTTCTGGAAACGTTTTCTAGGTAGTGTGCTGGCCAGCGTGCTCGATCCAATGAGGCATCATTCTGGGATTCCAGTGTTTTTTCAGAGACAGACTGGGTTTGCCTGTAGGCTGGGGGGGGGGTGATTTTTTAAGCTGCAGTTCTTTATTTTTGGTTCTGGGAATGATGCC
>JAODKL010000081.1:5833099-5864074 GCA_026780765.1 Petrocephalus schoutedeni | reverse complement strand
ATCCTGGGTTGTTCCCTGCCTCGTGCCCGTAGCTTCCGGGATAGGCTCTGGACCCCCCGCGACCCTGATTGGAAAAAGCGGGTTGGAAAATGGATGGACGGATGGATGACGCAGGGATGTATGACAAGACACCCATATAAAGTGGTGTGAGACGACTGTTGTGAAAGGCGCTATACAGAAAAGGTATTCCATCAATTGTACTGAATCGAATCGAATCAAACTGAATTCGGCCACTTGTTAGAAGCTGGCGCTCTGGGCGGCTGCCTCTGTCGGCTACAGGCCTGACCCGCCCTGCTACTTGATATAGCGCGTCGATCCTTCACCTTACAAACATGGGATATAATGCCGTACATACGGCGCTGATCAGCCACCTCAGTGTAAATCTGACGGAACCAGAGCCATTTGGACTAACAATCAGTGCACATTTGTGTAAACGGACGGAAAGTGTAAGATAGAACAAAATTTTTAGATAAATTACGTTTTAAACTTGTCACCCACTACAAGCTCTTTTTAAAAGACAATTAAATGGATTCATTACTAAACGGTTAAGAGTAGCTTTAAAGCACTGTTACGAAAACCGGTAACGAGACGGGAAAAAGTGGTTCCGAGGCAATTAATATGACAAAAAAGATGATGATGGCGGTAAATATGTGGCAAGTAGCGTACTTACTAATGCTTAGTGAAACTTGACAAGTGAGTAATTTATTCCGCCTTCCCGCGTGCAGGAATTACGCGCTTTCAGGAAAAACAAAAAAAAAAGCGCGCGAAATGAGTTATTACATTTTATTTTCACATTTGCTATTAAAGTATTACGGAGCTAGTTTTGCTTTCGCTTGCAATACTTCTGTATTCTCTCACAAAACTTTTGCGTTCCCTCGCAATAGTTTACGAGGCTGAAGAAGGTTTCTTATTCGCAAAATCCGTTCCACCTTAAACAGGGATAATGCGTGATCTGCCAGATTCGTAGAAATGTTTGTGGTCAAAATCGAAACGTAGTAAGGACAAAAGTTGCTCTTTCGGATGGTCTTAGAATTTAGGGCGGACGTTCTGATGTCGACCAGAGAAATTGCGGCAAATATGGCAGATCACACATTGATTTTCAGTGGGTCTTGTGCAATAGTTACTCTTTCAGATGGTGTCAATGTTTTTAACGGACGTTTCGATTTTGACTAGATAAATTGTTGTGAATATGGCAGATCACGCATTATGCTTATTTAAATAAGAAATCAACTTCAGCCTCGTAAACTATTGCGAGGGAACGCAAAACTGTTTTAAAACATTTTTTTCGCACCCTGACCTCTTAGGGGCTCCGTAAAAAACTAATAGTAGGTATAATAAGGTATAATAATATTTTCATTAAGTTAAGTTGATTCTGAGGTAATTTGGGTTTTAAACTGACCACTCACCAAATCGTAAAAAATACCGATTATTTTTTGTGTAGTTAAGAACGGATTTTTAAGGCACGCTAATAAAAACTAAAAAAACTAATTTTCCAGTCACTATTTCTGTCGTACACACAACTTAATCGGTCTTTACCAAGATGTTCATAGTATCCCTATGCAGCCGGGCGGCATGCCAAACCTCAGGCCACCGGGGTTAATAATGCCGAATTAATACCTGCTAAATAAAAGCAAGATTTAATGTGGTCAGAGGAGAACTGGAGCGTCAGAACATTTCTAAGGAGAAAGGAAAATCTTCTAACGATGATACTAATATTACCCAGGCGAAAGGCTGGAGAGGTTAAGTAAGGGGACACTTCAATTTGACATTACAGTCTGGTGAAGTGAAGGGTCGTATGGGCATTAAATTCATAGCAGCAGATGGTAAAAATGTATTTTGTCCAAATTTCTCTGCAGAGTTGCATTAATTGTTGGTGTGTGGCCGGGGGGGAGGGGCCAGGCCTTAAGCAGACTGATGGTCTTTGAGCCTGTCAGTTTCTTCTGAAGTTATGCAGAAGCCACTTCTGCATGAGGATTACCAGTGAAAACCTGCATTTATAACTCTGGCTCAACATCCCGTGAAAGATAATGTGGTAATGTTCAGGATGTGCAAAACAAGCAGTGTCACCCTCATCGCACATATATATATATATATATATATATATATATATATATACACACACACATACACACATAGACACACAAAACAGGGCGGCAGTAAATAACAGGTATAAGTTTATGGAAACTCAAAGATTCTATAATTAATTTCAGTCTATTATAAATAGTTAATTGCATTAACAATCCAAGCATTAAGACAGTCATAGCCTATGTCCTGCAAAAAAAAAAAAACAGCACGAGGAGCCTGCAGGAGAGACTGTGGGCGTAATTCACCTTGAACACCACCGTGTTACGGTTTCCTCACCCTTTGTACTGTTAATGAGAAAAGCACAGGGACCTGGCTCCAGCCTTTGCCAGGACCAGCAGGTCATCGCTAGCCAGGTGTAGTTCACCAGGCTTTCCATGTCAGAGGTCCCGGGACACAAACATTTTGGATGCTATGGCCTGCACACTGAATTCGGCTGGGCCAGTGTCTAGAGGACATGATTGTGGTGTTAGCCAGTAAAACGTATTAACACCAGAGTGAATCAAAATATATAAACAAACAAACACATATTCCCATTGGGCAACTAATGGGAATGACAGCAAGATTTTTTTGTAAATGAAAGAAACAAGATTATTCACACGATACCACAAAAGAACCATTCATCCATCATCTAACTGCTGAAGGGGGCATACGCTCACACACTGCAAGCAATTTAGAGACACTAGGTACCCTGACTGCATGTCTTTGGCCTACAGGAAGAACCAGAGAACCTGAAGGAAACTCATTTGTGACATGGAGAGATCATCTGAATGCCACACATACCCAGCAGAAGACAGGTTCAGAATACCAGTCATGGAGGTATGCTACCAACTGAGAACCACAAAACAGTTCATCTTTACAAAGGTGAAAATCATGTATAGAGCTTTCCTATATATATACACATTTAGAAACTTAGGTTACTTCACATACTGTAGCTCTGATGGACTGATCATTCAATTGGATCTTTTTCGTCTGAAACTAATGCTATGAAGAAGACTTGCAAAAATGCAGGCCAGCACACTGAATATACAACATACGTGACTGCCCTCTACTGGAAACGTGTGATATCTACAAGAAAAAGTAAAATGGGTGCTATATAGAGGTGTGTGGTTAGGGAAGACAGCTTTCAGTTCCCGTTCATGCAAAATAATATTGCATGACTTCTCTCTTAAGCCAGCTGTAGAGAAACCTGATAAGATACCAGCAGTTTGAATGTGGTAATGCAGCTTAATCCCATTCATCTTAACATGCAGACTCAGTTAAGATCTCTTGTTAAACCCATAAAAAAAACGCTCACCTTGATTTCCTCTTCCTGTCCCCCAAAGGCATCAGAATATAATTGCATTTGGGAGGGGTGTGCTTTGTGTCGACTGGTGGTTTAATTATCGAGAGGGACCAAAAGTTACGGATCTAGGTTTAGATTTGGCGGCAAAGGGCGCTTTTCATTGGGGTGTCAAGCCTATAGTGCCGCATTATCATTCAGCGCACACATCCTGGGCTGCAGCTGCAGCGAGTGGAGCCCCTGTGGGGGAATGCATCGTGTTTCTCAATGAGCTCATTAACCTTCGCAAACGGGCTGTCCCCCAACCTCCTTTCACACTAGTAGCCGTCTTGGCTTTATCCTCAGCTCCCTTACTCTCCCCTCCTGTAGCTGGCACAACCGAGGGGGAGAGCGGCATCTGTGCCGGAGAACTACACGATTACACCAAAGATATATCCACGTAGTAAGGACAGTTTAGAATAAAAAGAGAAAAAAAATGACAGCAATATGCTACAATGCAGTCACCTTACACTGTTTATGTGGTAAAGATGCAGGGACTTTGCTTTCAAGTGGTAAACACGTTCACTTGAATAAAATAATTATGGAGTTTTGAGTACTGAGACTAGATAGGACAAAGACCAGAGGACAGCAGGATTTTTGCCAGCGTAAAGGCTTCCTTCAGCAAGAATGCAACATGAAACAGGGTCACCTTAAGACAGGGGTGTCCAATCTTACCCGCAAAGGCCGTTGTGTATGCAGGTTTTCGCTGCAACTCCCTAATTAGAAGACTGATTGGCTGAAGAGCCTGGATTTGAACAGCTGACGTAAAAAGGTTATCCCGAAAACCTGCATACACAACGGCCCTTCGCGGATAAGATTGGACACCCCTACCTTAAGATTAAAAATAATTAAAAAAAAACAACTAAACAATAAAAGGGAAATATAGCCACAGAACCAGAAGATGGTTCACCTTTCCTCTAACCACTAGTTCCCAATCCTGTCTTAACTTGCACTGCAACTCCAAATGTCAGTTAATTATATTATTTGATGGCATGGGTTTCTGAAAACTCTTCATCAGCTGACCGTTGTTAGATTAAAGGCCTGCTGAGTGTCATTAACCAAGTCACCAGGGGGTCATCAAGAGCCTAGTACTCACCATGGCACTACAACATCTCCTCTGGGAGGGGTTCTGGGAGCACTACATGGGTAGAAAAGGGTTTGTGCCCTGGCTGGTTGATTATCTAAGGGCCTCAGCTGCCTGCCATGATTCAGGATTGCATTTTCCTTCCATGCTTCTGAATTTCATTAAAGTTACCCATAATTTACCAGGCGAGAAGCCATTACAGTTTTCTTTTAAATTAATGGCTGTGTCCAAGTCCAGGGTCTGCACACTCCTAAGGTGGCGATTGAAGACCAAATACGTCACAGTGGGGCATCAAGGCTGCCCCATTTCAAAGGCTCCTTCAAATGCGGTCTATAAATGTGTCCCTCTTTTGCAGAGTCATGAAGGATCCACCAGATGGGTCCTTTGCCGACCAACATATCCCAAGATTCATTGCGGAAAAGGTAGTGTGTCCCGGCCAGGTGACAGGAGCAGTACTTTGTGACTCAAGGGTAATGGCGGGAATAGCTGCTGACACAAATGTTTCTGTTCAGCCTTTGAAGAACACAGCCTACAAGGGCTACACCTTCATAGACTGCATCCTTTTGAAGGATGTAGCCCCTGAAATTTGAACACAGCCACTGACTCAGGATTTGTTCTTAGTTAAGCTATTTTCTCTTTAAAATGAATCATTCTCCCTCAACTGCTAATATTACTTGGGTCGTCTGGGCTTTTGAGAGCGATCTGTAGGGCACCGACCCACAGTTAAACATGTTCCTGAAAAGTGACACAGAGGGAAACAAGTCATGGCAAACCAAACCACATTTTGACATTTTATTTCAGTACCAAATATACATGTTTGAGAGTACCAACAAAACCGGTCACTTTTTCCTGATACATACATTCCCTTCATCTCTGAGAGGCTATCACTTTGGAGTGCTGAAATTTTGTCATGGAGTGCTCACACCTACAAGAGCTTTGATGTGGCACAGAGGTACCCATGATCTTAATGGCTACTAAGCTACTAATAGCAAGTAAGTCCACTGAAATTACTGAGATGAGCTATGTTTGGCTCTGACGCACCATAACCTTAAATGCCTTCCCGAAATTCTCCCATCAAACGAAAGATTTTAATTATTTAGGTTAAAAATATGCTCAATTCTCTGAAAAAAGTGCATTCATCTTACGAAATATAAAATTGCATAAATCATCTCTACAAAGCAGCATTCAGCAGGAAAAATCAGGTGAGGTTACTGATAAAGTCAAGCGTCATTAGTAAAAGCTAATCAGCTTTTTAGTGTCCAATGTTTCACTTTTGAAGAAAAGAAAACGAAACACCTGTAGTTCTTTGGAAAAATAAGCAGTTCACTTTCTCTGCTGGCTTGGTGTTCTGCATAGGCTTAGAGCAAACATCAACATGACATTTAAATGTATTTCTCTGTAAGCACAGCAATGCTTTCTTAAAATCACAGCTGCATATCTTTGTGGCATTTTAACATAAAGTACTCTTGTTTTCTCAACATCAACACCTTGTCTCAGTGTGTGTGTTTGAGGGAGCAATACATAGAGTTTAAATCAAAAGTAAAAGCACCTTTTGCTGGCATCCTTTTTTCAAAGCCACATAGGATGACTGTTGACATTTGCTAAATTTCTGCTGACACCATAATGCGATTCTATGTCACACTTATCAAGCAAAGACAGTGTTCCTTGCCTTCAGGGCTAGATCTATAATAAATTAAATTCTAACACTGCCACATTTTCACATTTTACTCTATTAAAGCCATATGTCACCATTCTGCTGACACTCTTGTAAGCACTGAACTACTATGTTATTGCCATGTGCACAATTTAAATGTAATTTTGCCTCTGACAGTGTTTTAAACAGTTTTTATGCATTTCCTTTGGTGGGGGGGGGGGGGTTCAAAGAATAAAACACCAGCAGCCTCTTGGCACACAGAGAAGATCCGATAAATAATAAGCAGGAGGTATCAGATTGGCATTAGGAAGACTCACTCCCATCATGTATTACAGGCTTCTCAACAATCAAGTGATAGAGGACTTTTTTTGAGATAAACCTGCCAAAAGCAAAGACAAGAAAAATATCAGGAACACAAACTGTGGCTCTGAGCCGAAAACATCCTATAAACATCTACATGGGCACCTCACCTGGAGAAGGAGTTGTCAAAAATTAGTGTGTAAATTCCTGGGTTCCTGACCTTCAGCTGTCCCTGGATGGTTTCTTTGTGCGAGTTACAGCGTGTCAATGGGATCAGAACCTTAAAACATGATGAAGGAAATGTTATCTCAGTGACCATCACATCAGGCAGCTTGTTAGATCATGGACTACTCATTTACCTTGGACTGCTCGAGAGGGGAGTCGACAGCTGGTTGGTGCACCACGCTGAAGGAGATGCTCTTTGGCTCAGAGGAGAAGTCCCAGCCAATGGTAGGACCTGCCTCAGGTGCCGTGATAGCGATGGAGCTGTAGCAGCTGGACTTAATGAAGAGCTCCCGGGAGGTCTCACCAAAACATGCCACATCCTCCAGGCTGAGGGAGACTAGGAGCCTGGGGGAAGGGCTCCAATTAGAGGCTGTCACAGATACATGTTGCTTTGTGACCACTCCTGATTTGGATCTCTGTTCCTATTAAGTATGACATGGCTACAGAAAACTGTGCACACAGCCATGTCAAGGTCTCAAACAGGCATGGGCAAAACTTAGCCATACAGATCAGTCTAATATTGATGATATATAGCAGACCTTTTTGGAACACATCAGCTCATTGGGTCACTGATGTTCTCATGCAAGAAACATCTGAAATTTGGTCAATATAAAATACAGAAACAATTTTATGGCAGTAAATTGATTGAACGCTAATGAACAGAAGTAGCTTGTCGCCTGGATACCACAAGAATATAATAAAATATAATACCTAGGCAGCTATGAACTGAGTAAACTCACGTGAGTTCTCCAGACTTTAGCAGGTATATTTCTGCATCCTGGACAACAGGAGTCAACTCATCAGTATCGTCAGGGGTCATGTCTCCCACACTGCTACTTCTGAAATCAACACCATGCAGTCACTCAGAAAATTGCAGCACCCCCTAACCACCTGGATGATTCCTGCAGGACCAAATAAGCCTGCTGTTTCATTGAGCTTTTAGCAGACAAGAAGTACTCATAAGTAGTTCTCCCATGGGATATTCAATCTCATTGAAGTCTAATTAATTAAAAAGCTCAGCTGGAACGAAACCAGTGTAGGCCACAGACATCCCTTAACAAACTGGACCCCAGAGACACACAGTCGCAAAAGGGATGTCTGACACCCAAGCATGCCGTCTGCAGAAATTAAGCAAGCATAGACTGTGGAATCTGGAAACATCACTGTTGCCTTACAGGCAAGAGAGAACAAGGTATATGACTCGATGTCACTGTTAATCTTTCCAAAAAAGCGGTCCAGTAATGCAGCTCATTCTTATCAAATTAAATAATGCTTTAATCTGAATGCTGTAACCAGTACACCTACAGATGTACCATCATTTTTGTTTATGCATGTGATCAGTGTTGATTAGAGGCAGTCTGGGTTCTGTAGCAAACATATCTGAGGTCCTGCATCCCAGTGCACATACACATGAGGGAGTGTACATACATGCATGTGCATGCCGAAACATGAGGGCACTCACAGGTCTAAAGCTTGTGGCTGAAAAGTGCTCCTCATCTTCTCAGGTGAGCCCCCCGTCATCTGAGACAGGGAATCATTGTCATAGACTTCATTCACCTCCTCTTCCGTGATGATGTCAAACACGCCATCGTCCACCTTAGATAACTGCTCTGTTGCTGGGCAGCAACAAAGGAACGGTCTTACGAAGTGATGCAGACGTTAGTACATCAAGGTACACAAACGGTTTCCAAACTACTTCACCTGTGCCGCTGGGCATTGGCCTGTAGGGGGAGGAGTGGCTGTTGGGCGTGCCCGGAGGGCTGCTGATGTCGGGATCCGAAGGGAACCCCGACATGGACCCGCAGTCGCGGCAGCAGCGGTCTCGTTTTCCGCTGGGCAACATCCTGGTGGCACTGTTGCTGCAGTAGTAGCAGAAGGAACGGCCGCATAGCCTGGGACAAACGGTCCAGGGAGCCAATTACTGGCAAGCACACCCCTCCAGACAACCTATCAGGTTGGAGGGGCTGCAAGTCTCTCATGGCTTACTTGTATAGCCCCGCCTTCTCTGGTGGGAGACTGTTTCAGCCAACCTGCCACATACTAGAAGCACCAAGTACTGATGATGCAGCTCTTCTGTGAAACGGGCCCTTTCTTATGGGGACGCCACTGACTGGCACCCACCTGCAGGGGTGGCGGCGGAGCCACCAGGTGAACTGGCCCTGGCAACCCAGGCAGTGGGTGCCATCCCGGTCATTGAGCTCCCCAGAGCGCAGCTTCTGCTGAAACTCCAAAGCGTCAGACTTCTGCCACAGGGCGTCTTTGTCCCTGAGTTAGAGACAACATAGCAGTTTGGGTTAACCAGCAGGCGTGCCTAATAAACTGGCAAATGTAAAGGAGAAGTGGCAGCACAATATGGGCAGTGTCATAAGTACGGGAGCACAGTGTACCGGATTAGCTCGATGAGCCTCTCCTCCAGGTTCTTCTTGGTCCGGTAAAGGTCGTCTATCTCGGCTGCGGTCTTCATGTCACAGCTGCGCCTGTCGGCGGCCGCAAGGTCCATCTGCTCCCTCAGGTCGCGGCAGGCGGCCTGTGTGGCAGACAGCTCCTTCTCGGCCCTGGCAGGGAGACAAACGGTGGCTCCAGCTAAGTGTGTGAGCACCACCTGGTGGTTATCCATGATAACTCAATGGCATGGAGATATCCTTTACTCAAGATTTCTTCCTTTTAAGCACATCAGGCAAATTAAATACTGATAACACTAGTATTAATGATGATTATTTCTAAACAGTAATATTAAATTCTGCATTAAATTTGCAAATTGCTGATCCTTTAATCATTGGAGGTGGTCTACAACACAAACAAAGCAACTTAAGACCTCGTCAGGTTCTCAGTCAGCCTGACTATCTCTGCACCCTTCTGCTGAATCAAAGACTCCGACTTCTCTACAAGGATGTTTCTCTCCTCCAGCAGCTGAGAGTATCTGCCAATTTCATCCTTTAAGACAAGAGTAAAACATTTTTTTTAAATCACAGTACAGTGCTCGGCTGAAATGTAGGGTTCTTTAAGCGATGGGACTTCCCCTTATCATCCAGCATTAACAGGCTTGTCTGCTAAAATGAGTGTGACTAAAAACATTGCTAATTTTGCCCCAACGCCACAGCATGATCTCAGGGTGCTGCCTGGACTCTAGTGCCCCCCCGCCCAGAACAGACCTCCAGCTGGGACAGCTTGGCCTCCAGCCCACATGTCTTCTCCAGCTCCAACGACTGCCGCTGCCTGACACTCTCCAGCTCTTCGCCAGCACGCTACAGGGAGAGGCGAGGCATCTATCAGCATGTGTGTGTGAAGATTGAGGCCCCTTCGAAAGAAACTGTCAACATTACACTAATGGGGTTATGAGGGTCATGTCCACTGCCTTCTGTCCACGTTCCTTAAAAGTCATGCAATTAATTTCTGCTGCCACACTTGCACTGTAAAACTCTGCAAAGCAATGATTTCCACAGTCTCCCCCAGTAATGTATCTACACCACAACAGCTGAATCTCAGTATTGGTACAGGTGACGGATTCTGCTACCTGGAGCTGGTTCTGGAGGGTCATGGCCTCGCCGCTCATCTGAAATCTGACAGTGTCCACCTCCTCCCTGGCTCGGACCTCAGTCTGCTTCAGCCTCTCCTGAAGCTGCAGCACGGTGCCTGAGAGAGCCTCTGCCTGCCGCAGTCCCTCATGCAGGCTGGAGTTCTCCTGCTCCAGCTCCCGCAGCCGGGCATAAGCCTCCTCCTTCTCAGAGGTCAGGCTGCACACGCGAATGCCCAGCTCAGCCATCTCTGTGGTGGCTCTCTCCAGGCACTCCCTGGTTTCTGTGTGCTCCACTGCCAGCTGCTCAAGGCGCCGCTTTAGAACATCCATCTCCTCCCTGCAGGAGGCACTCTCCTGGCTGTGGGCCTCCCCCGCCCTCTCCAGAGTCTCCTCCTTCTGCTGGTGCTGCAGGATATCCTGCACATGCCGCCGATTCAGCTCCTCCACCTGGGCCTTCAGCTGCTCCGTCAGGGACTTCAGCTCCTCACGGGAGGCCTCCGCCACTTCCAGCTGGGCCTGGGCCTTCATCTTCTCCTTTGCCAGGTCCTGAAGGCTGCAGCGCAGATCGACTGCCTCGGCCTGGAGCCGAGAGACCTCCTTCACATAGAGCTCCAGCTGTGCCTGCACAGCCTGTGCGGAGGAGCCTTTCCCCGCACTCTGCGGCCCGGCTTGCAGTTCCTCACCCTGCTGATCCCTGATCTCTAAGAGACTAACCTCCCGCAGCTCCTCAAGGAAGCTGGCCTCACTCCTCCTGGAGGTGGTGACGTTGTTCTCTAGCTCAGTGATGTGGGAACCAATGGAACGCAGCTCCTCCCGCGTGGATGATATTGCCTCTTTCAGGATGCCCTGCTCCTCCCTCAGCTCCTGGTTTTCCTGCTGCAGCCTCCGAATCACACCTTGCAACATGGCGTCAGCTGCCTGCCCCACTGCATGCACCTCCGTGACCTCCATCAGCTCCCTCTTGGTTTCTTCATTCCTGCTCATGATCTGGAGCATCCTGTCATTGAGCACCATCAGACTGGCACACCGCGTCTTGTAGTCATCTACTTTCAGGACCTGCTGCTCCACATAAGCCTCTGTCTGGATCAGGCCAGTGCTCACACTCTCCTTCTGCATCCCTTTCTCGGTGCCGACACACAGCTCCTCTTTCTCGGCCCTCAGTTGTTCTGTGAGTATATGGAGCTGCCCCTCCTGCTCGTCCCCAACACTGCCATGCCCCGCATCAAGGTCCCCCTTCTCCTCCCGCATCTTCCGTTTCAACTCTTCTACCTGCCGATCCCTCGCCTCCAGGGAGCTCTGCAAGTCGAGCAGCTGCCTCTGAAGCTTATGGGACTCCTTCTCCTTAATGGCTAGCATCCCCTGCAGTTTCTCAGTGGTACCGCGCAGCTCCTCCATTTGACAGGCCGAAGCTTCATTCCGCCTCAACTCCTCAGCCAGTCCATCCGCCTCTCGCCGTCTCGTTTCGGCCTCACGCAGAGCCTCCAACTTTGCCTTCTCTGCTTCATTGAGTTTGTTCAGAAGCGCATGAATTTTCTGGGCAAGATCTAGATGGCCAACGCCCTGCTGCCCCTTCTCGGCAAGTACGGCATCAAGATGGGCCAGGAGCTCAGCGTTCTTTTTGTTGGCACTGTTGATCTTGGCCTCCAGCTGGCCCTCCAGGGCCTTCACTAGGGCGCGTAGACCTGCTGCCTCCTCGTTCGCCCTCTCCACCTGCTCCAACAGCTCCTGCTGTCTCAGCTCAGACCGGTCCAGCTCCACGCGCAGGTCCTCTGCGGCACTGCAGGGAGTCAGGCCGCTCAAGTCACTCATCAGGCTGGGGCCTGGCTCGGGGCTGCATAGGAACTCAGGGGCCTGAGGAAGGTGACAGAGACCAATCAGACCCACAAAGCCAACCAGCCCCCCTACAAGACTCAACGGTTAAACATCAACAAACAAGATGAATGGAATCACCAATACTTACTTTCATTTAGTGTTCAGCTAACACTATTAGTCTGAGTTCCTGTCTCTCAAGTTGGAGCAGTTTAAAGGCACTTTCCCACCAAAGATCAGGAACCTAATTTCTGGTTCCAAGTTCCTGGGCTGCCTTGACAATGTCAAGTAATGTTATTTTGCTAATAAGCACGGGCAAGTTTAACCACCAGCAACAGTAATATTAGAAGTATGTTGGTTATCAATCAAATTTTCTGATGCAGAAATGCAAAGTCACAAAAAAGGTAGTTATTAATGCATTTAATGTAACTGAGCTGCTTCCATCTGCTCAAGTTTTGCTCCAATACATCTTTTTTCCTAGCACTTCTGTGTAACTAAGTTAGCGCCGGGCCTTGTGGTCAACCAATCAGCAAAGTTTATCGCTACAAGCCCCAATCAGTAGTTCCTGGTCGAGTGAAAATCACCTACTCTGGAGAGTAGACTAAAAAAAAAAAGCCTCAGGGAATTAGAACCGGGCAGAATTCCTGCAGTGGAAACACAAGAGAAAGTCATGGCTCCTGAAAAAGGTTGCATTTCCTGAAATGTTTTTTTTCTGTGCTGGGAAAAATACTCAAAAGTACAATGGTACTACAGCAGGGCCCCATGATCGCCCAGCTGACCTCACACAAGCAAACTGCACAGAAGTTGGAGCACTTTACACTGGAGTCACAGAAAAGCCACAGTATATCAGTGATCGTAAGATGTCCCAATCCGCTCTTATGACGTTTCTGAGAGTGTTTAATTAGATTTGTTTGTATTTAACGACGTTCTGTTGCTACCTTAACTTGAATTAATTGCAAACATTGCAGGTAGCTGTTGGGCTACTTTGAGTTTCCAAATTAAAGAATAGTTGGTAGTTTCAAGCCATTTGACTTACTGCGGTGTGTAACAGAACCTTACAATCTGCATAACAGACATAAATTAGGTGGACCCGGAAAATTAAATAGATGGGGGTTTGTACTGGGCTGTGGTGGAGGATACAATCAACTTAAAAATGCCCGGATCAGCCCTGAGTCCAATCTCTGATATCTACTGGGGACATCACTAGTCATAACATTTATTTTCATCATTTTAACCTGTCAGCAACAGTGACTTTACTGTCAGCAGCTTGGTACGTCATCCCATTGCTTGCCTCAAGTCTGCAGATTATGCTCTGACAGTCGGCTCTCACTGTCATAGGCCGCTTTAGGAGTATGTGGTTGACAGGCATTGTTACTCGTCATACAAGTGAACAGCACCATCTGCAGGTGGTACTGATTATTACTATTTTACATTGCATAAACCGCTATTTGCTACAGCTATGGAACAGGGCTAGCTTGAGCCCAGTCACCCACAGTAGGACAGCACAATATCACTTCACAATGTAATCACTATTATACGGTGCATGTGCAATAATCACCAGGGCTTTAGATGGCAGGCGTAAACATTTGTTTGGAAGTCGACCTTTCTGTACTGTACGGACGTTTACTTAAACCCAAATTTGGTAAGACAATTAGGGAGAGGTGTATTGCAATGAGTAAAAATTTGCAATTTGTATAAATTTACCATGTTATTACGTTTATTAAATTTGCTACTATACTATTAAAATGCTACTATTTTGGTAAATCGTGGAAACAATAAGCACTGAAGTGGGGGTGAATAAATGGGGCAGCTAAACAGTCAGAACATCTGTCGAAAGGAGATATTGTGGATAAGCAAGGTAAAGACATCGGTGGTGCGGTAGTACTTTTTGCAGTTTGTCTGACATTTATTAAACTAAAGGATGCACCAAATTTATATGGATTACTTTTCTGTGTCACAATTTGCCTCTCGTCATTACTGGCGTACTAATGATCTACTTACCAAATGTTTATGCCAGTCATCCAAAGCCCTTGTTTAACATGCGCCATATAATCCTGATATATCGTACAGCTCAAGTCTTCATTATTAGGGGATCGGCACCCACCTGTGAGTAGCTGCTAACCAGGCTGCTGATGCTGGAGCTGCGGCTGGGGGGCTTCCACATGTGGGCCGATGATCCCTGCGTCCTCCTGCAGGGGGCGATATGCATGCACCATGAAGTGGCTGTTGACCATGTTATTGTAGAAGTCTCACCCACAATGGGACGAGATGAACCTCAGAAGTGACACTTCCTGTGGTTATGCACTGTGGAGCTGGAAGGAGTGCTTTTTCGGTAGCATGGACACCCCACCACCCCAGTGGGCCAGTTTCTGTCAGTGTTTGTCAGTCAGTGTTTGTTCCACATCACTGACCGCACGACCAATTCAGTGTCTATTCCAAAGCACTGATTTCATCCATGGGACCATGCTGGCATAGCTGGTGTAACAGTTGTGACACGCGTGACCACTTCACTGACCCGGCTAAAAACCCAGAAGGAGAAGTAATGCTGGCCAGGGCAAAAACAAAAGCTTAACAAATGCAAAGCTACAGCTGTGTCTCCAGGAGAAGTGGGGAGTTTCCTTGCTGTCATCTTAGATGCTGGAAAACCACACTTCCTCTTTCAATTCCACCCTTACCCACCCTGCCTGCCCATCTTTTACCACCACTCCCAACCTTCCTAAAACCCGGTAACACATAAGTTATTTACAGTGCCTCCTCATTGCGAAAGTGTTCCTCCCCCCATAGTACCTGGCAAAAGTGGGCCAGGACGAGTCCAGGTCGAAACCCCTGGAGGCCACATCAAACTGGACCTCATTTAGCTCGTACAGATGATTGATGATATCCACTGCAAGGTGGGACTTCAGGAATGGGCTGCGAGCATAATACCAGTCGCTGCGTGGAGACAGGAATGACAGGCGTCATGTGGCGGAAGCAGCCACATGCCACATTAACCAGCAGGGCTTTTAAGGGCGCAAAAAGCTCCTGCGTGAACAGAAGCATGTTCCAAAGCCCAATAAGTCACCATGCTAACAGGAAAAAGGAAACGATACAGCCGATCAGCAGTTACTAGAGAACCAAGACTGAATAAAGGAAGGAGATACTGGATAAGTTTCTGCCCAAAAATGTAATTAATATCCCTTATACGGCAATGTGGTCACACTATAAGTACAAATCAATCTGCACAATCTGACAGCTCCTCTCTGACATAGTCAAATATTTCATGCTGAACATGAAATATTCACACACTAAAATTCTGTTGTGTTGGTTTATCTAAACCAGTATTTCCCAACCCGTTACTCAGGGACACGCAAACAGTCCACATTTTTCTAGGTAGGGAGCTGCTAGGGAGCAAAAACATGCACCACCTGTGGGTGCCTGAGGCCTGGGGTGAAAAACACTCGTTCAAATGAAGAATTCAGGATTCATCTTCTAAATGTTACACTAACAACCAGCCTATATTATGGAAGATTCCTCTATACTCTGTCATATGTACTGTTGAAACTGGTGTGCTCTGCTCTGCAGCTTCTTCCACATCAAGCCAATTCTACAACAAATGCTTCCATTTTGCTAAACTTTAATCGTATATTTACGGCCTGTCCATCACCAGCTGTGTAGTGCTTTCCGCGTCCGTGAAAGCAGAACCAGAGCACATAAGTAGCGACACGGACAGCGATCTGTAATGGCTACCTGGAGACCCGCTGGTTCATCAGGCATTGCTGCAGGGTGTCAGCCAGTCGTTGGTGGAACAGAGAGTAGCGGATGAAGGCTCTGCCTTTCCCCAGGGAAGTCTTCAGCTGAAACAGCAAGATGCTGCAGGTTATCTCGGCTCCAAAGTGGGATGGGCACAAGGGGGCTGGAGCTTCAAGGCTCCTAGGTAAAGGCTCTACAACAAGCTGCAAGAACATCAAGTTTAGACAACATGCATTCTCAGCTTAAGACATTAGTAACTGAAACTGAAGTCACAACACCTTCAACTGCAAATTTACAGATGAAGCCAGAAGTTTGCATGAAGATCATAAACAGGGGTCCACATAAGTGTTACGCAAGTACGCATGGATCAACAGTAAAATATGCGGCAATTTTAATTAGAACTCCAGTATGAAGATACTCAAATTTGGTACGCTTTTCTGCTGTGAAGACCGAAAACTGCTGCGCATTTTACTATTGATCCCGCCCATGAGTACTCGTGTACCACTTATGTGGACCTCTGATCATAAAGGATGCCAGCAACATCTGGACCACACCACCCTGATGCAATGTCTGCATTCAAGCGTGACATGTGCATTCTTCATTAGGCAGGGCTGATTTGATGTGGAGTTGTATGTGAATAAGAGAAACTCCACTTAAAGTAAAAAGCACTTTTAGATAAATCAAGTACAAGGCATATACATTAATACATGAAACCCAGATAATTAACCAAGTGAACAACTAATTGACTGATTAGCTTAACTCTAAAAGCTCTTAATAATATAATTTTAAATACTAGCTTTTTCATATTTACATGCACCTTGTGTTCCTCCAACCTCTACAGCCATCACACATGTGTGGTTTCCACAAAATGTAAGGCAGGGCTGGTTTTCTGAAGGACTGAAAACTCCAGATGCAAAGGATTTCCAGAAGTGAGAAGACAAGAGTGTTGAGTTTTACGGCTGCAATGCTGGCACGAATAGTGAGCAGCTTACTGAAATCCCCCCCCAGCCAATAACTGCTATAACTACGGCGACTCGTTAAGGAACATCTGCTGATGGGGATCCAGGCAACAAAAAACAGACAGTGCCGCATGACAACGAAGCGTTTGTTGTCGGCAAGGCGAGGTCCTGGGAATGAGAGACATGCCGCAATAGTGAGCTGCAACTGACTCAAACAGCTTTAATAATGGCGAAACAAAATACTTATAAAATACATAAGAATAAAGTTGAAAAAAATAGTCATCAAAACCTAAAGTAAACAGTGGCAATCTGTGGGGGGGGGGGACACAGAAGAAGGAAGTTTATTGTCATTGATGTTTGATGGAAACCATGTGCGCATGTGCCTCACAGGTTTACTGTAAATGACACACCCGGGGTGCAAGAAAACGACCAGCGGTTTATGCATTTCTTTTTTTTTTTTGCACGTACTTCTGTTACTTGAAACCTCCAGTTCCTCATGTATTACAGCAAGCACTTTAGGTCAGAGAAACTTACTTAGGAACCCAACATTCAGACCCCTCTGGTGGGGTGCAGAGGAATTGCAGGGTGGGGGGTGAGTGCAGGGGAAGAACAACAAAAAGCAGAACTGGGGGGGGGGGGGGGGCTATGGGCAGACCTAGATGTGAACACTTTATATGCCTGTGTACACTAAGTGTACATCAGATGGGCACTGCATAATGAAAACACTGGACTGTTGACTATTAATGTGACGGAAGTTTAAAGAGGGAGGCATGCTTAGTTACTGCTTACAAATTCGGAAGAACCATGGACAAATTTCTATCTGCTACTAGTCTTAAAAGAAAATATGATGGCAAAGCAACAACTAAAATGATAAAAATCAGCAAATATGACGATGCATAACTAATACCTTTGTTTGTGTCTGTGTGTGGGTTGGGGGGGGGCTTGGAAATCAGGACAAATTTATCAACCCTAAGGGGACCCTGTCAAAAAAAGCTTGAATGGTTTTTCTTGCATATGTGCAGCATTGGAACATGTGCTTATATATGCATGCACAGGCAAATACAGATATGTGATATGATTATATAGTGTATATACAGACCTGTATAAATATATAGGATTCTACTCTTCCGATTAGCCTCATTGCCCCCATTTTAAGTTATAAATTTCAGAGAAATGTAAATTTGAAAAAGATACAGAGCACAGGCATCCATTTAACCTTCATAGAGAGTGAAACAACTGAACAAATTAGGAAAAGCTTGCTCTTCTCCCCCCCAAACAAAAAGCCAACCTAAGTAATGCGTACCCTAAATTAACTATAACATCGTTTTGACAGCTTATAATTGTGACTTGTGTAAGACCAGCTGTGTCTGACAGGCGCCCTTCAGGACAGCACGTTTGTTCACAAAACTCGGGTCCATTTACCTGACCCAACAGGTAATGAAAGCTGAGCTAAATTCCAGTGCATACAGCCCGCAGAACTCTTTTAAGAGCTCCAGCATGCCAGGAATGAACAAAACCTCACCAATACAAAGAGCCTGGACCCCCCCAACCCAGGGTGCCTCCTCAGAGTGGATGGACGGATATGTGCAGCCAGGAGACAAATGCCGTGGATCTGCTTACCTCAGGGATGGACTTGACATAGCGGATCCCATCGTTGGCTCCTTTAATCTTGCCAAGGCAGTCACTGAAATAATCCCAGTAATCTTTCCTTGTGCCCAGCAAAGTTTTCTTCTCTTTCTGGTCAAACTGAACACAGCACACAACACATCTCAACCTCAAAACCTCAAATGACCAAGATGGTGGGGGGGGGGGGGGTCACAGCAGTTAGTTTTATTTATTTTTTGATACATGACAAGAAATAGAGAGACTTGTTTTATTGAACTGCGGCCCATTTTATTCTATGTGAAGATGGAACAATTAGCGCTAGGTTGTGAATAAGCATGATAAGGCCGTACCTTTATTCAAAATCGCAATCTGTTTATCGTCAGCCAGTTTCGCGGAAAGCAACAGACAAGTAGATTAATTTCTGACTTAATTTCTCATCCATTGTGCTGCTAGAGTGGTGCTATGCCGCCTCTGACTGGTCCAGTTACAGAGAATGGAAGTTTTCATGTAACATTTAAGGGGAACAGCGGGTCCCACCTGCAGCAAATACTCCAACTTATAGGAGAACTTGTGGAGGCTCACGCTGTCATCAGTGATGGGTTCTCCAAGCTCCATGTGTTCCCGCTTTAGCTCTATTACAGCATCTGGGTCAGGGGCGGGAGAGGGACCATCAGTGTGCATGGACAGAATGAGTCATCAGACCCTGACCACAAAGGTACCTCTGCTCCAGCACAAGGTTTACCATTTCCATGGTTAGTTTGCGCACAGAGATTTAAAAAACAAAAAAACAAAAAGGTTCAAACTACAGCGCAACCACCTAAAAAAACTGCATCCTGCAGTCACACATTGACTTGAGCATGCTCTGCAGGGCAACTGTGGGTAAACCATAATCCGGGGCTTATCAAACAGGAAACAACATCAGCTTGCACCCTGGCAAACGGGTGCACACAAAGACCCCCTTTACAGCACATGGTCTGCCTCTGCAGGAAATACTTTCGGTTTGCCTCTCACACACACTCGGTTTACCCTGTAGATCTCTGATAATCCTTTGGAGCTGGCTCTCCCCAACCGTCACAGTGGCCATGTCCCTGCCTGGGGGATGGGGCAGGCTTCAGTGTGCTGAATCAGGGGAACATGCACATTTGGAGTTAAACACACGCACACACATAAACACCAGCATCCGCAGGACACAGCATGCTTGCAGCCCAGCACACAGAAGTGGCAGGGCTGATTCAATTCAATTTATTTTTACATAGCGCCTGGCACAACAGAGTTGTCCCAGGGGGCTTTACATGGGTGTGTTGGGATACACTACAATATACAAAAACAGAGTAGAACAGAGAAAATTAATTACAAAGAAATGAAAGAAAGAAAGGCAATTGACAACGTAGAAGAGGAACCAAAAAACTCCCAAGTAGGGAGAAAAAAAACCTCTGGGTCAAGTGGCTGCCCGACCCCACTGGGCATGCTAACATCACTGAAAAAGAAAGAGTGGGCTTACTTGCTCAAAGTGAGACTGATCATCTGTACTAATATGACAAATGTGAAATGCAACTAAACCCCAGCTTGTGCAATCAGGATGTGGGCCGTCTGTGTAACCTCAAAGGGAGGAAGGTACCAGAAGCAGACTAAAGAGGAAATGTTGACCATACGCACTCCAAACACCACCTAAAGAAAAATACAGGACTTCTCTGCAACGTCAGAAGTCTGTGGAGGACTATAGAGCAACATGCCATGGATGGGAGCAGCCTATACCGCCAAAATTTGGCAAGAACTACAGTGGAGCTACCAGTGTGATACAGCACAGTCTAGCTCAATGGCAGAAGAGTCAGTGTGAGACAGCACAGTCTAACTCAATGGCAGAAGAGTCAGTGTGAGACAGCACAGTCTAACTCAATGGCAGAAGAGTCAGTGTGATACAGCACAGTCTAGCTCAATGGCAGAAGAGTCGAAAACCATTG
Source organism: Petrocephalus schoutedeni (assembly GCA_026780765.1). Taxonomy (NCBI): domain Eukaryota; kingdom Metazoa; phylum Chordata; class Actinopteri; order Osteoglossiformes; family Mormyridae; genus Petrocephalus; species Petrocephalus schoutedeni. The sequence goes on along the minus strand of JAODKL010000081.1, from coordinate 5,843,828 downwards.
TGCAAACATCTGCATCTGCCCTGCTCTCTTACTTTTTTTATGAACCTTTAATTAATTTTGGTATAAATTTTTGCCCCATACCATTTCCATACTGTTTTAATTCAAGGTACCACTATAATATTAAAGAAAATACTCAAAAGGCATCTCTGCAGATTTTATGGCCAAGCACAGCATGCTGTTACTGAAGGAGCCCATAAGCTGATAGCCTGTGCTGTCAACACTTAAAGGTCAGCCCCAGTATGACCCCCTCCAAACGTGAAACGAGACACCCAACTAGGAGGCTTCAGCAGCAGGCCACATTGGTAACAGATTTTAATGTGATCATCACTCCTGGACTTGTTGTATTTGCTATTCTCTTAAAAAAAACACTGAGGCTACATCACACCGTTTTTGACGCTGGTTCCACCAGCACGCACTTGACAGAAAGGATTTGATCTGACGCTGAACAGCAAACCTCACAGTCCAGCACTACATTGACAGCTATTGCACCGTGCATGCATGAAGCATAATGCAGTTTCCGGATCCGCCGCCGCCGCCTCATTTAGCGCATAATCAGGACGGTCAAATGCCTGTCCCACTTCCAGAAGACTGCAGGTGCAGGTCTGATGCCGGAAACATCTAACCCACACGTGATTTTGCGCAAACTCTTAGGAACTCACACATTAATGACGCATGTCAGGGAGTACCGTATTCAGAACTACTTTCCGCTAAATAGGACGTCGCTGGCTTACCCACTCTAACCCATCACAGCGTGTCACATCCGTGCTTTTTATGTTTATTAAAGTACAGACAACTTATAAGGAAATAGGATGCCCCTAAATAAAGCACAATAAAATGCAATAAGTATGACAGCTGCTATTGCGAAAAAGTTGCTGCATTTTAAAGGACGGGCGACCTAATGCAGAGACATTAGGGGCTTTGCAAGCGATTTCAGGAGCTGTGGGACCGATCTGCGGACGCGTTAAAATGAACATGATCGTGAAGGCTTAAAGCGTTAATGTCGGGTCTTGGCAAGCGAGCTGGGTAATTCTGCGGGAGTGACGGGGTCCGAACTGCGGAGGGGGGGTTAGCGTGTTAGCCGATTAGCCTGCACTAAACAAGCCCGTCAAAGTGAAACCAAAGCGGATCTGCGCGCACTCCATCTACGCGTACTCCCGGTTTAAGGGGGAAAAAAAGGGGGAAGAGACGACGAGGAGAAAGGATAACAAAACGTCCGACATACTTCAGAAGGCAGACGCTCCGCTTGAGCTGAACGACTCGATACGCGGAGGCGACACCGGGTCCGAGAGGCGGGCGACGCGGCGTGATTGACAGCTGCGTGGGCGAATGGGAGGCGCGGGCGAGGTGACGGCGGCGCAGCGTGTTAGGTTGCAGGGTGCTCCAGGGGGTTAGTGAGGCAGGTACGGGACGCCCGCCTGTTAAAGGGACCGACTGTAGGCGTGGGGGGTGCCAATACATAATCTCACTCACAATATGGGGAATCTGCACCTATAGCATTCATGGGTTGTGTTATTGCACTGTTTATCAATATGGTGCATAGATATCCGTACCCCTAAATAGTGAGCTTTATTAAAGAACTGCTTAATCAACTCCGCCATGTAAGATAAAGAGAGTTATGTGTGATTGTGCTGTTATTTATAATAATTTCTCTCACTGCTAATTTATGTTCGGTGTTTTTGAAACACTATTCACACGTTTTTCTGTAGTCCCCAGCGGTGCAACGCGCGTGTTCTCATAGTTTAAGCTTTGGTGTGTAATTAGGTAATGGTGTCGGCCTAAGTGAATTTTAACATCTGAAGTTTACTGCGAAGTTTTAATTGTTTGCTGGCGCCGAACTGGAGGCAGAGGAATGAGGGCGTTTTGTAATAGTCGTGCTTGTCAGCCAAGAGCGATAATTAGCTAAGCCTGAAAGCAATTCATGCTACGAAAAGTGGTGTGAATTGATAAGCGGCTATCAAAGGGCGTGACATTCATGCATGTGATTTAGATTAAAAGATATTTACAGTGAATACCGATTGGGTTGATTAGTTTTTCTTTTTAACGCTAATACTTAAAATAAATTAATTGGAAAAACTGAGACGTAATTGGGTAACAATTAAATAACCGAGTTTTCCATATACGTACAATATAAACAGTTTCTGTGGAATTTTTGTAATTTGAAACTTAGATTCATGTCTCACTTCTGCTTTCACTTATGATAATGTTTTGTTTGTTGTCGTGGTGTAAGTCAGACCAATTTATGAAGAATAACTACTACCCGTTTTATTTGTGCTGTATAGACATAAAATATACTAATATATTTTAAAATACTGTAACTGAGGTGTAGGGAAATTGTGATCTCTTACATAAAATAAGGCTAATAATTATATCTATAATATTTATAGATGCAACTTTCTTTCAAACTATCAAGCTTGTTTTGAGTTTCAGCTCCAAACAAAACTGCATACTTAGTGGTTTCTGTGTTGCATTTCAGCCTGAGATATGCAGTCAGCCAAAAGGATTGCAGCCTCATTAAGTGAGACGCAGTTGGCATCTACAAATGCAACAAGTACTGATCTACTTGCGTGCTCCTATGGATGCATACCAGAGGTGGGGACTTGAGTTACTGACTCCCAACTCGACTGGGACTCAAGTCACTGACTCCCAACTCGACTGGCACTCGAGTCACTGACTCAAAACTCGACTGGCACTCGAGTCACTGACTCAAAACTCGACTGGCACTCGAGTCACTGACTCCCAACTCGACTGGCACTCGAGTTACTGACTCAAAACTCGACTGGCACTCGAGTCACTGACTCAAAACTCGACTGGCACTCGAGTCACTGACTCCCAGCAGACCAAAAATAAAAACTTTATCGCAAAGCTGCAAGCAAAGGAAACTGGGGTGATAGTTTGTGCACATTTGGCCTAAATTCCACTTTTAAAGTTGTGGGTTTTTTGTGTGTTGAGTGTCATAGGGAGCCGGCGAGCCATAACAGTTTTACTTAGTTTTAGTTACACAGGCAGAGACAGGTTAAAAAGACTAAAAAAATACCAAAGTAATCATACCAGTGGTGGGCTACCGAGCCAGCCCCTTATCCCTAACTGATCTAGGAATGCTGGGTAGTAAGTCAACCTCCTCTCTGAACCTATACTTTCATCACTTTGACCACTAAATAACGTAAATGAATGCAGGTTTAACAAAATCACAGGAAGAGTGAAAAAGTAATAATTTCTGCATGACAAGAAACACAAGTGGACGCATAATTGGTAACAAGACAGAGTTTGGACTGAATGAATGGGCTCCTTAGTGGACCATACCCTCCCAGCCCACCCCCGCCACTGTGCCCACTTCTCACAAACCTAAAGTTTCAAATGTAAATTTTAAGTTTCATATGTAATATTCAATTGGCTCTATTGTTATTTAGTGGACTAAGGGCATGTTCCTTTTTCAGTATCTGGTTCCTTTGCCTTGTTCACCTTAAGGAGTTACAGAAGTAGACCTGTACTATTAATTTCACATTTCTTCTAGGATATCACTATACCATAATACATGCGCAGTCGACAAGCAAAAACAATTCTGTCCCATTCATCTGAGGAAAAGGTAGGAAGAAACCGTTTCATTTCTAAGTATTCGAATGCTTCTCTGAGAATTAATCAGTTATCAATAAATAATATAATATAATATTATAATAAATAAAATAATCAAACTTTTTTCTTTTTAGGTGCATATATTATAATTTATAGGAGCATGATTATTGAAAAGCTTAAATTTTTCCAATACATGAAGGTTCAGTGATGGTCATTTTCAGTGTTTGTTAATCAGCTCACAGGGATGTCTACAGAATGCAATGAATCTGCCTATAATTATACGGAGGATTATGAAGATGAGCTTTGCAACAAGACGGACATTTTCAAGTTAGGAGCAGTCGTAACCCCAGCTGTTTTGTGGGTTGTCATCATTCTGAGCCTTTTTGGCAACAGCCTTGTTTTAGCCATTGTGATGAAGTATGAAAACCTCAGATCACTCACCAACATCTTCATCCTAAACCTGGCTCTGTCTGACCTACTGTTCACTCTTGGATTGCCATTCTGGGCTTTCTACAATGCCTACGGCTGGATATTTGGAGATGCAGCCTGCAAGGCTGTATATTTTCTCTTCAGTGCTGGGTTCTACAGCAGCATCACATTCCTGACCATAATGACCGTCCATCGTTACCTGGCCGTGGTCCATCCGCTGTCAGACCTGGGATCAAATCGGCTTCGTTACGGGTTTGTCAGTTCATCCATCATCTGGGTCGTGAGTTTCTTAGCTGCAGTACCAGCTCTTGTGATGTACAAAGTACATGGACAGTCAGGTGAAGTTCTGCATTGTGAGTATACTGATAAAAAGTGGAAAGTAGGTGCAGTATACCAACAAAATATTCTCTTCCTGTTGTCATTTTCCGTCATTGCCTTCTGTTACGTTAAAATACTTGGGACATTACTTCGGTCAAGATCGCATACTAAGTACAGAACTGTGAAGCTCATTTTTACTATTGTAGTTATATTTTTCCTGGGGTGGGCTCCATACAATGTGCTAATTTTTTTAAAATCGCTCACGGATATTGGGAACATTTGGCCCTTCACCGAGTGCCACGTTAGCAGACCCGTTGATACTGCGCTATACTTTTGCCGGGTCATCGCCTTCTCCCACTGCTGCTTAAATCCCGTCTTTTACGTCTTTGTGGGAGTGAAGTTCAGGAGCCACCTGAAGAAGCTGCTGAAAATACTTTGGTTCTGCCAAACTACTGTAGTAGACATCCAGCGTCGCACCAGCAGGGCTGTACTTTCCAACGGTGAGGAACTGTCAACGTTGTAGAGCAGTGTTTCCCAAATCAGTCCTCGGGTTTCACTGGATAGATCCACACTTTTGTTTCATACCAGTCCCAGGAACACCTGATCCAAGCAATCAGGAGCTCTAAATACCTTTCAGGTGTGCTGGGAGCTGGACTAAGACAAAAATGTGGATCCGTCCAGTGTGGCCTGAGGACTGGTTTGGGAAACACTGCTCTAGAGTACATTTATTAGTCCACGAGCAAAAAACCAGAGTGGAGAAATGTAAAATTAGCACATTTCCTAACATTAATGGAGATTTCTTTTATTGCTCATGGGCTAATAAAGTTCTGTTTTACACTTCATCTGCAACACCCATATGTATTATAAACCAAATTTTACAATTACCCGCATGTGTGAGTGGAGTTTGCGGGTTTCCTTCCATACTAATCCGAGCCCTCCAGCTGTAAATGGTCCCTGGCGTGTGCCTGTACGTGTCCTGCGATGGATTATAATCACACCCCATCACGCTGTACCACTCCTTTGTGCCCCCACCTGTAACCTCACCCAGGATAAGGCAATAAATTGAAAGGTGAGAAGGTCATTCAGAGCTCTATGTAGGTACGTCAGTAAAGATACTATACATCTGTTTTATATTTGCCTCCTCATCGCTGTTATTAATAATGTCATCTTATAAAACCGAGTTTGTTCTGTAGCTTTGCATACTTTTGTACATGCAATAGGGCAGTGTTTCCCAACCTAGTCCTCGGACCTCGGACAGTCCACGTTTTTGCTCTCTCCCAGCTCCCAGCCAATCAGGAACACCAAATACCTGGTACAGTACAGGTGTGCTGGGAGCAAAAACATGGACTGTCCGGGGTTCCCCGAGGACTGGGTTGGGAAACACTGCTTTGGGAACAGATTAAGAGCTATGTTTTTTTTTTTCCTGCATCAACATTTGCCTAAAATGGATCATTTTGCTTAAAACATTATATATTCTATTAAGGCAATGTAAAATAGATTGCTTTGCATGAGTTTGTATGCAATTGATAAAGCATTGCTATGTCTGATTGGAAATTGATTTCCTGTCATGTGTAAAGTTTGTGCGTTTGTGTTAGCAGGTTCAAAATGTTTAATATTCAAGTTGCTTCTAATCTCAAACAACCAGTGTTATGGCTCAGTGAACATGCAAATGTAAATATGAAAATGACATGTGCCAAATGTTCTTTTACTTTAAGTCATTTTTTTCCACTTTCAATGCATTATACATTCGTCAGTGATTTGTTTTTTTTGCGGGAAAATGATCATATAAAAATTGCATAGAGATTGTGTACAGTAACAAGTGAACCATCTGTTAAATCATCTGTAAAGACTGATGCAATTTTGCAATGTTTGCAATGTTTTGTTACTATGTATGTATGTATGGCACTGCTGTACTATTAGAAAGCTTCAACCTGTATCCAGTATCAATGAATCAATGTAAAAAATAAATTAAATGTGATGCAAAATCTGAACCTTTTACCCATTCACAATACTGCAAGCTGCTCTTCGCATTTGCATCATTTCCCTGCTACTATCATAACCAAAGCATATGCACTGTTGTCAAAACCACTGTGCCAGAGTGCCCACATTTCAGCATCAATTTTAACAGTGTAATGAGCAGAGCCTTTTACAGCAGAATGGAGACAGGCCACTCAAATTCCAGTCTTCCGCAACTCTCTTTAAACCGAAGCTCAGCTGTCACGCCCCAGACTGCACAGATGAACTGGGTTCATCTGTAGGAAAAGATGTGCTAGGCAACATGAAAGTTCACTCTGGTATACTTAACGTAGGAAGGAGGATGCACATTTTCTACAAGCTTTGCTTCTGCCAAAAATGAAAAAAACCGGTCAGACCAAATTATTGAAGTTCTCTCACTGAGGTTTCACAGCAGGATATATCATGCAAATGAGGTCCAGACATCAATACAAGCCAAGCTGAAAGTCTTGTCACTGAACACACACAGATCCGTCCCCACCCACCCACTCAGACGGCATGCCACGGCACTGTCGAATTCTCGCATCTGAAGGGTGTTAATTAATTTTCTATAACCGCACACGTAGTGTCGGCCAGGCCAATCACACTAGTAAATCAACGTGTGATTGTAATCTTCAATTCTCTATGTAAAGTGTAAAAACAAAGAACCATGCACAAATCACTTACTTTATAGGGGCATCCTGTCCCCTTCCTGCAACAGCCCCAGGACATAAATGTGCTTGTACTATGTTGTGTCGTACAATGTACAACAAGATAATGCTCACCCTCATGCAGCTCAGCTTACACAAACGTAGCAGCAACAGACCATCCATTCAATGCCTTGGGTGCCATACTCACTTTAGCTGAATCCTATTGAACACCTATAGGATGTTATAGGCCATTGGTCTCAAACTCCAATCCTGAAGGGCCGGAACCCTGCACATTTTTGGGTTTACCCTCTTTTAACACACCTGATTCAACTCCTCACAGCTCCTTCTGCTAATTACCACACAGCTCTTCAGCGCAATCATTTGTGGTGGAATAGGGTAAGAACTGAACTACACCGAGCACCGGCCCTCCGGGACTGGAGTTTGAGACCCATGTTCTAGGCCAACACATTCCCCAGGATACCATGTCCCACTAACAGAGAGATGCTGACACTGACAATACAGGAAAAGTGAGACAGGATAGCTCAGAGCACGAGACCAAGAGACACTGCTTGCATAGCTATGCTTTGAGGCCATACTAAATACTGAAGACAGCAGGGTTGCCAGCTCTCACATATCTGGTGTGACACACACTTTCTGATTAACTACATCAAAGGCATTGGGGCCAGACTATTTACAGGGTAATAAAACTGTTACATATATACATATGTGCAGACTTGTCTAGAATTGAAAATCTCACTCCAGTCAGCTCACCAAAGTTGGCAACCCTGCAGGGATGCCTGTATTACAGTGCCACTTCTCATTGCCTTTGTTGTCAAAAATTTCTACCATTTTTAACTTGATATACTCTTCAAAAGAATTAATTTATTATTTATGTATTTATTTTTGATGCTCACGTATATATTTTACGTTCCATTGCCTCCGCAGCTTGTCCGTTTAAAAACATAAAATGCACTTCTTGGAGTGCATTACCCGCGTATACCACTGTTACTGCATTGCATATTTGGTTATAAGCTTAAAGATAATGACGTATCAGGCAGTTTCGCGGTAACAACTGCCTTATCGTATTAGCCACAAACTATTTTTAATACCATATTATCATTACACCGCTGTATATGGTATTTTGAGGGTATTTTAACAGGCTATTCAGATATTTTGAAATCTTGGAGATAAAATCACAGAATGTTGAAAAGAAATACTGTATCGTATTATATAGAAATTGTGCTTCAAAAATGCATTTTCGGTTTATAAACCTGAAAATAACGCCTTGAAATTCAAACATGTAAACCAAGTGTGTGGTAATCGTGGTATAGTGTGATTTCAACCTGGTCCGATAATACCAATTTTTACACTGCCATTGTGTTGGTCAAAAAAATGAGGAACTGCAATAGTAACACCACTGCGGTTGACGCTATCTGATCTTTTAGATAACTTACTGCATTTGTATCACATTTTTCTTATTATTAAGTTGCAGTTACAGGAAAAAAGGAGGAGCACCACAGGACCAGAGACATGAGGCACATGCAACACAGGCATGATAAATCATGGCTGAGTAATGCTAAAGAGTGCTACACAACACCAAACAAGTCAAAATAAAAATGGAATATGCAGAAGCACATTTATTTAATGTCAATTATAGATAGATAGACAGACAGAACCAGGCATATTTAGGATAATAATTGAATAGTTATCAGTGTTGAACATCATATTTTACATGCCCTCTGATCTGGTAGGAACCCATGACAGCGGTGTTCGTGTTTAACATAACATATGTAATGCGCAAATGCATGTTAATGCTTACTGGCACTGAAGCCCAAGGGCCTCTAATAATATGAGGCCTCGATTATCCATCCATCCATCTATCTAATTTCTATACCCACTTGTCTTATGTGGGGTTGCGGGGGTCCCGAGCTTATCCGTCTGACCTGTCACTTTCAGCCTCATCACCAGCCATCCCGTCCCTGTCTGCCTCGGCTGTCCTGCGGGCTGCTGGCTCATCTCTTGATTCCTTGCCATCACCCTGGCAGCCTTCTTGTCCCTTGGTGGTTGCCTCCGGCACGAGGCCCGACTCCCCGGTCGCCTCTGGGCTGACACTCAAATCCCCAGATGTCTCAAGGCCAACGGCCTACCTCCCTGGCCGCCACCAAGGTGGCACTCGACTCTCTGGCCGCCACCAAGGCGGCACTCGACTCTCAGGCTGCCACCAAGGTGGCACTCGACTCTCTCTTTTCTACTCAACAGTTGCACCAGCCCGTAAATAAGCCCTGGCGCCGTTGGCGGTGCAGACTGGGGCCGAAAGATGGACTGGTTGAGTATCCGTCCCCAGAAGAGGGAGACAGGGACATGCAGTTTGGGCTTACGGCCCTGACCCAAGTTTACCCGGAGCGGTCCACACAGATACCTCCCCTATTGCAGTACGGTGGAGGGTTATCCCAACACCCTCCTGTTCCTATCCCTATTCCTGTTCCAGTCTCTGCTCCAGCCTGCAGGTCCCTTCTCATCCTCCTGCTCTGTTCCTGTAGTCCACTTGTCGCCGTCCTGTCCTGCTCTGCTGGTCCCTCAGAGGTGTCATGCACATACTCTGCTCGCATCTGGTCTGGCCACTGTGCTGTACCAGTCTTTAGCAGTGCGATGGGCCGGGCTTTTCTTCCTGCTCTTGCAGATAGATACCAGACAGTGATCACATCTCAGCATCACAGTCCTCTGATCTTTTCCTAACAAACAGCTGTTTTTTCTTTATGACAATCTCTTATTCATTTACTCTGCATGCTATGTCATAGCAAAAGCTGTGAACTCTAAAACTCTAAAAGTTTGCATCTGCTCAAATAAATAAACAAACCACCTGTTAGCTGTCGCATCTGGTCTGGCCACTGTGCTGTACCAGTTTTTAGCAGTGCGATGGGCCGGGCTTTTCCTCCTGCTCTTGCAGATAGACACCAGACAGTGATCACATCTCAGCATCACAGTCCTCTGATCAATATACCCTGATCTTTTCCTAACAAACGGGTGTTTTTTTTTATAACAATCTCTTATTCATTTACTCAAGGTAAGATGTTTTGTCGATTCTATTGTGTTTCTTGAATAGGTATCTTCATCGATAACCATATTTGACTTTAAATATGGTGGTTAGAATAAGTAGGTCAAGCTTCTTTTTTCTTGAACTTTACAGTACAAAAGTAAAAAATGCATAATGATATATAAACTTTATTACTATATATGTAGGTGGCATTGTTTTAATGGAGGAAACACTTTATTGCATTTTGATTTAAATTTGAAGATAATATCATTACTGTATATATCTGTTATGATAAATCACTAATGACAATTGCAATATTGCAGAAAAATGAGCCTCACCGAGCAGAACCTTTGGAATACCACACCATCAAATGGAATAAGTACCACAGATGATTATTATTATAATTATTCAAATGGAACTTTAATATTTCTGGAGGATGACCATTCAGGAGTGTTTCCTAGTGTTTTCTACTGCCTAATATTCACCGTTAGCCTGGCTGGGAATGGTCTCCTCTTCTGCACATTGCTGAAATTTGAGGACTTGCACAGAGCGCCCAACATGTCTCTGATGAACCTGACAGTGTCCAACGTGATCTTCACCATGCCCCTCCCCTTCTGGACTGTGTACCAGTTGCACAAGTGGGTTTTCGGGGAGGCAGTCTGCCGGATCCTTTGTGCACTATTTTTCATTGGCTTTTACAGCGGTATTATCTTTCTGGTCAAAAGAGCTGTCTACC
>JAODKL010000081.1:5814337-5832999 GCA_026780765.1 Petrocephalus schoutedeni | reverse complement strand
CTGCCGGATCCTTTGTGCACTATTTTTCATTGGCTTTTACAGCGGTATTATCTTTCTGGTCAAAAGAGCTGTCTACCACCAGAACCGGTTATCACTTTCAAGCATGGGCCGCCAGAACCCGTGTTCGCCTCCGAGACTGGGCCACCAGGGCCCGTGTTCGCCTCCGAGACTGGGCCACCAGGGCCCGTGTTCGCCTCTGAGCCTGGGCCCCCAGAGCCCGTCTTCGTCTCCAAACCTGGGCCGCCAGAACCCGTCCTCGGCCCCGAGCCCGGGCCGCCAAAGCCCGTCTTTGCCTCCGAGCCTGGGCCGCCAGAACCCGTCTTTGCCTCCGAACCTGGGCCGCCAGAGCCCGTCCTCGACCCCCAGCCTGGGCCACCAGAACCTGTCTTCGCCTCTGAGCCTGGGCCGCCAGAGCCCGTCTTCGCCTCTGAGCCTGGGCCGCCAGAGCCCGTCTTCGCCTCCAAACCTGGGCCATCAGTAGCTAAAGATGGAATAGGCCAATGCGTACGCACGAATGTACAAATACTTACGTATGTTTCAGAAGTGTGACACAAATCTGACATCCTGCCAGAGGGCCAGGTCAGCTGCTGCATCACTCTGGGGTTTTATATTGGAAAGCCAGTAGTTTCTGTTACTTAATTGTTTGCATGTGGGTGAGGGTATTACATAACTGCAGTGAAATATTCAAGAACAATTGCCAAAGTTATAAAACAAGCTAAGCGTATTATAAATTTAATATTATATTCAGACCATTTTGTGACAATTACATGTATTGCTAATATATAATGTATGTTTTATTCAAGAAATGTTGGAAAATAAAAGATGGTGGTTTTTCAGTTTAAAACTTTTTTGGGGTCATGTGACCTAAGAAGAAGCCCGCTTTGTTGTTTTTCAGTGTAATACAGCCGCCGAAAGGACTGACAGACTGATATGAGTTTGCGTAAAGCAAAAACTCACACATGCACACTGCAAATAAGTATACGTGCATACAGCACACATGCACACGCATCCACACATGTACACGCATCCACACATGCACAAGCATCCACACATGCACACGGTCAAAAAAACTCTGATGCCAGCCCAATGAGTCAGTGAGAAAGTTCGTGAATGAGGAAGAGTCCTTCTCCGTTTCTTCATGCATTGGCCCCTCCCCGTCTGCTTACAGTGCAGAAAAAAAAATCTACTGAGTCGCACATGTGTTTTGATGTGCCTTGTCTAGCAATCGAGGGAGCCTTGACATGTTTCTATTGCCTTAGTGACTTTGCATGACCTCTGGTGCTGCTGATGTGGGAATTTGGGCCTCCTGAAAAGATGGATGGCAACTGGCCTTACTCCAATTACAGTGGCATGGAAGACAACTATTCAGAATACCATGAGGAGGAACTGGTGTATCTTTGTGAGCAAGAGTACCGAGGCTCTGCCAGCTCTGCCACGGCGGCTTGCTACGCCGTCATCTTCTGCCTCAGCCTTACCGGGAACCTGCTGGTCCTCTGTGCCATCGCCAAATGTGAGGACCTGAAGAATGTTACCAACCTGTTTGTCCTGAACCTGGCAGTGTCGGACCTGGTGTTCTCGGTCTCGCTCCCGTTCTGGATCACGGACCACCTCTACCAGTGGGTCTTCGGGGACGTCCTGTGCAAGCTTGTGAGCGGTTTGTACTTCATCTGTATCTACAGCAGCCTGATGTTCCTGGTGGCCATGACCATTGACCGCTATATAGTAATAGTGCACATCCGGCTCGCCATGGATCCAAAGCGGCTACAGTGCTCCTGGGTGGTCTGCACTGTGATTTGGGTGGTCAGCATTGCTGCCTCTTTGAGGGAGATGACTGTCTCCAGGATCTCTCCGGAGTATGACTGTGAACGTGAAGACCACGATTCCCAGGAGATCTATATTAATTACTACCTTCACATTTGTCTTTTATTCCTCGCACCCCTGGCTGTCATTGTTTTCTGCTATTCCAGGATTCTCAAGACTGTGATATCTTCCAGGACCAAGAAGAAGCACAGGACAGTGGCTCTCATATTTGTTATCGTGCTAACGTTCTTCGTTTGCCGGGCTCCATATAATGTGATGATTCTCTTCATGCCGGGAAGCCACAAAAGAGACTGCGACACGCAAAGGAGGCAGTACGTGGCCTTCGTCGCCGTCCGTATCCTGGCATATTCTCACTGCTGTCTCAATCCTCTGCTGTATTATACATTTAGAGAGAAGTGTAGGGATCATATACGCAGGCTGTTCTGCAGCGTTCCCCCTCGGGGAAGGTATTACAGTGCCAAGTATAATGCTGCTCAGGGCATGGCTGTGAATAATCGAACAACAGAGAATAATTAAATTTAGCAGAACTCGACCTGAATGTGTTTGAATAGGTTTTACCTCGGTGTGGTTTTACTAATATTTATACTTACTAATACTATTTAATAGTTTTTTTATTTGCACAATATATACATTTGCACTATATCTACATACATTTGATAAAAATGTATATTATTTGATCTGTTTTATAGTTAAATTATTAAAAATATTTTGTTTGTATTGTTTTATATTGTCAGTTTTACGTTCATGGGGAGTAAGACGTTTTGTGCCAAAATGAGGAAATGCCACTGTTACCCTGTGTAAAAACAGTATTGCCGAAAAATGCTAAGTATAGACAATAAAGAAAAAATAAAAGATGTTATTTGTATGTCTCTTTCACTTCCTGCGGGGAAGAGGTGTCATGCACATACTCTATGTCATAGCAAAAGCTGTGAACTGCTCTAAAAGTTTGCATCCGCTCAAATAAATAAACAAACCACCTGTTAGCTGTCGCATCTGGTCTGGCCACTGTGCTGTACCAGTCTTTAGCAGTGCGATGGGCCGGGCTTTTCTTCCTGCTCTTGCAGATAGATACCAGACAGTGATCACATCTCAGCATCACAGTCCTCTGATCTTTTCCTAACAAACAGCTGTTTTTTCTTTATGACAATATCTTATTCATTTACTCAAGGTAAGATCTGTTGTACATTCAATTGCTTTTTTCCGATGGCTTTTTCCCGAACTTCAACTACACTGCAAAAGTAAAAAATTCTTGATTAATGAGAAAATGCATAATGATGCATAATAAACTTTATTATTACATATGTAGATGGCATTGCTTTAATGGAGGAAACATGAAACTCATGTAAAATTGTGTTTTGATTTAAATTTGAGTATATTTTGATTTAAATATCATTACTGTATATATCTCTGTTATGACAAATCACTAATAACAATTGCAATACTTCAGAAAAATGAGCGTTGATGCGAAGGTCCAATGGAATACCACGCCATCAGATGGAATAAGTACCACTACTGATTATTACTATGATTATGATAATGGGAGTTTAATATCTTTGGAGGATGACCATTCAGTGTACTTTGGGGGAATGTTTTCCGGTGTTTTCTACTGCCTGATATTCACCGTTAGCCTGGCTGGGAATGGTCTTCTCTTTTGCACATTGCTGAAGTTTGAGGACTTGCGCAGAGCGCCCAACATGTTTCTGATGAACCTGACAGTGTCCGACCTGATCTTCACCATGCCCCTCCCCTTCTGGGCTGTGTACCAGTTGCACGAGTGGGTGTTTGGGGAGGCGGCCTGCAAGATCTTCAGCGCACTCTATTTCATCGGCTTTTATAGCTACATGATCTTCCTGGTCATAATGACCGTGGACCGGTACACGGCGGTCGTGCGCGACGTTATGTCCTGGAGGACGCGTCGGCGGTATAAGCTCCGCATAGCGTGCATCACCGTCTGGATTGTCAGTGCCGCCGCCAGCCTCCCGGAGGCGCTGTTCTCCGAGACGAGGCCCAGCCCCAATGGCACGCTGTGCGAATCGGTGGAGCAGCCTCGCTCCCTGCAGCTCTTCACGTACTTCATGCAAATAATCATGTTCTTCCTCGTCCCTTTTACCGTCATTCTTTACTGCTACGTGAAAATCTGGACGCGCATCTGGAAATGCAAGGCAAAGAAAAAACAGCAGGCCATAAAGCTGATCCTTGGCATCATTGTTGGATTTTTTGTTTGCTGGGCTCCTTACAATATTATTCTCGTCATCAAATCCCTGCAGTTACACTATGATGCAGGCCAGGCGAGCAGAAGCCTTAATTACTCCTACTATGTTTGCCACTGCCTGGCTTACACCCACTGCTGTCTCAACCCCTTCATCCACATCTTCGGCAGTGAGAAGTTCAGGAGACAGGTTTGCATAATATGTGACTCCCAGCATCACTGGCGACAGACTCAGAGCTTCACCTCGCAGAACGGAAGCCAAAGGTTGTCCACGTCCAGACAGACATACGTGTGACAATCTGGGAAGGCCACTGACTCTTGGCACAAGTTTTTAAATATAGAAGTGGCTGGATAGCCTGCACCTAGGTGCAGGTGGAGCAAAAAAAGTGCGGATGGCCACAAGAGGCCATTATCGGGGGAAGAGGCTTCCAGCCATCCAGGGTCCATTAAAATATTTTTTTTTGCGATACCCCCTGTCACATGATTATTACAATACTTATTCTCACTTTGCATTGTTACCCACAAGCTTTTTTTTCCTGGTTACATCGTCCTGAAATGTGGATGAAATTGTTGCTATCCTTTAGAAGGTTAAAATTGAGAGATTTCATGTAATATACTTGCATGACAACTAAGTGGCCAGCAGTGTAATTTAAGGAGGAAACTGACCTTTGCAAAGCACCAGCGTGAGGAAGTTAACACGATCACAAACAAAACCGAAATTACGCAATAAAGTCATATGTCTCTTTAAATATGATCTTCCCTTTCCTCCAACTAGTCATGAATAATACTGAAATTAGTTTTTAAAAACAAACTTAGCTTGTAAAAAACAGCATTGCATCGTGTATGTGTAATATTAAAATGCTAATATAAGTACCTTTGCACAGTTACTTTGTTTTTTTTTGGCCTAATTAGCCATTGAGTTACTGAAATTAATTTAAAAAAAAACCGTGTATTTAAAAATAAACAAAAAACGACCTGGTTCATAAGAAACAAACTATGCCAAGCCAATGACTGAGTTATTGTCACAAGTTAGGTCTTTAAACAAAACAAATGTGGCGTACATTTTTTATGTGTTTTAAATGTTTGCACAATCGCGCTGAAGTTTAACTTCTGATCTGGTTTGCCAGTACAGACCCGTAGATAGTCCGCTTCAGTCTGCATATGAAGGTAGTGGCCGACAGGGTGCAGCAATACATCGTTTCAGCAGTAGGCCTTCCGCCGCTGAGTCCAGTTCATTATAAGGAGCCGCCAGTGGGATGTTTGCCTTTCGGTCGGGACCGTAATACGAAGCAGGTGTAAGCGGTCCTGAATTCAACTATTTCAGCTGGTTCACACTGATGGCTCAGTGTGAAACACCGTAGGCCGGTCCCCCGAAAATTGCAATTAGCAGGCAAGACCAGCATTGCACATGTTCTGCGCTGGTGCTTCGCACCTTTGCATAAGCGGTTTGTTGGTACCGTTTTGGTACGCAAAATATAATATGACACCGTGCATCAGATACGTGCGTTACCACATAAAATAAGCTGCCCCACAAGCGCAAAGACCAAACTCCGCTTACGGCGTGTGGGTGGAGTCCCCGTTCCTGGGACTTCAGCTTCCTCCCGCAGTCTAAAGATATCAAGTCACCCTAACTGGCACTACTATATCCCGGCATAATTTCCAGGGTGTATAATAATAATATAAAAGTTATAATTATGAAATAATTGCTATTTATCAATTAAACTGAGATACAATATGATCGGATTTCCGTAAAGCGGTCAATCGCTGTATTTACCGGCACGGAGACAGCGGGTCTATCACCTCTTCTCTAC
This sequence comes from Petrocephalus schoutedeni, assembly GCA_026780765.1. Taxonomy (NCBI): domain Eukaryota; kingdom Metazoa; phylum Chordata; class Actinopteri; order Osteoglossiformes; family Mormyridae; genus Petrocephalus; species Petrocephalus schoutedeni. The sequence continues at coordinate 5,827,158 of JAODKL010000081.1, read as the reverse complement.
TCCTGCTCGGATGTCCGCCGTCCAGAACCTCTCGTCTTTGGGTCAGCGTCACCTCTGTACGATGCCGACTGGCCGAGTTTGGCCAGAACCTCAGGGGTTCGGACATTTGTCTTTAAACCCTTTCCCGGTGATGTAATTTCTGTGTGGGCGTCGTGCGGGGGAAGGCAGTTAGACGAGCTTTGTCTTTTCGGAGCTCAGCAGTTCCCCCCCGGCGCCGGTAGCCTCTGACCCGCCGATCGAGCGCTGACTACTCGCAGCCGCACTTCTCAACTCGGCTGCGGACACCACAGTTACAGCGCAAAGCAAGATAGCCCAAAACTGTGGCTCTTCGCCTCGGCCATTCGCGCGGCCCTCTCACATCCTATCCCTATAAAAGAAGCATAAAATGACCCTCCCAATTTCTAACTGGGTGCCCTGGCTGCAGCGACCCCTTGGTTGATCCCTAGACCCAGAACAGACTAGAAGTCTTCTGGCCACATTTGATGCACGTCACTGTAAGGTCACGGTACATGTGATCAAATCATATTAAAATTACCCCGACTGCATGATCCGGAGCAAAAAGCGGACAAATGGAAATCGGAGGAGCCCTTAACACGAACGCAGCAAGCGTAACTTTTAAATTTAAGTTGCCGAAAGCTAATAAGCATAGCTAATTGTATCAAACAAAGAGCTAAATGTGGAGGTAAACTGTACAACTGGGTATCACGCTGATTGTTTAGCTATCAGTCTTTGCCTGGGTCATTAACACCCTTAATATATGCAGTTCGGTAAAGGCGGACTACGAAATTATAATTGTCATGCACATTTCCACTGATGATATTTTGTAGGCGTCCCATAAAAGAAAAACATTCCATTGGATGTAAACTGTAGAAGCTTGTATACCCTAGGAGAGATTCACACGGACGTTAGAGTGAATACTTTTGATTTCAAGCCATTTATTATAATTTTTTAAAATAAACTTTAGGCTCGTGAGATTTGTTTGTGCTTTCATTTGATTGCAAGTGTAAAATGGACCGAATCATGTGGAAGGAATGTTTTGGGGAAACTTGCATTTTACAATTATGTGACGGTACACTGAATAATCATTATTACCTAATTACGAGGGTTTCGGGAGCACACTGTCACTTTTGGTGCTAAAACCTGCATCCCTCGAACATTATGAGTAATTAACGCCGTGGGTCGTACGATACTGAGACAGCATTCAGGAAACAGTAAGAAATGTATAACACCACGATTCAGCCCGCTAACTTATATAAGTTTTTACTCAGCAGTGTAATTGCGCGTTTTCGCTTAGGGTCTGTGGCCCTTAGCGTATGAGTTGGTTACACTGATTTCTGTCACTCTATAAATGCTATTTTTTTGGGGGGGGGGTCTTAAGTGGAAAAAACACCAATCACACCATTTTATTCTTTATTCCCCATTTATGAAAGCTGTTTTGAGATGTTCCCCGGGACTGGCAACCGGGTCTGCGCCGAGCGGTGGTCGCTCACCCGCCCACAATTGCGAAGACTTTCGTGACTTCGGCGAACGGAAAACGAACCGCAGGGACCCGAGAAATGCAAACTTATTAACACGAGGAACCTGTGAACTTTGTGGTTAACGAAACATTTCTGAAAAACCAGCTAGCGACAGCTGCAGAAGCGGCAAGAAAGCCGAGGGAGCGAAGCATGCTCATGCGATGCTTACGCTGCTTGGCTGGTCGTGTTCGAAATGAAAATGAGAATTATACGCTGTGCGTGGTTAAAAAGTAGTGTTCCTCCTAGTTTCCACGTTTTCATGCGAATCTGTGGGAGTTTAGTGATCCACCTTAAAGTGTAATCATATGACATTTTCTGTGGGGCTGTGCTTTGGACAAATTTGCTCCAATGGGACAGTAACTGAACATCCTGAGTACGTAGAAGTGATTCATCTCCAGGGAGACGAGAAGAAGAACGTCTGCCAATTCCTCGTTGTGGTAAGGGGTGCTTTAGGGGACACATATTGCATCATTTCCCATGTTTTTAAACACAGAGACAGGGATTCATTTTGCTGAAGCCCTTCGATTTATATTTGAGGGGAAATTATCATTTTGTAACATACAAACACCCAAGCCCCATCCAGGCAACCCCGGCACCCATAAGCTCCCCAGGTGGAAACTTCAGACAAAAAATAACCTCCTCTGCTTCAGACATAAAATAGCCTCCACTGCTCATGAATTGACTGTTGTGAAATTTGGGGGGCAGAACATTGAATTGAAGCTGAATTGCATGATTCCTTGATTTTGATAACACTTTGTTCTTTCACACAGGATGACAGACAACCAGCCAAATCACTTAAGTGTGCAAAGCTGGGAGTCGTGATGGTTTCTTCTCTTTACAGATCAGCATTGTTGAGGAGGAGCAGATGGAAGTTCATGGATTTTGAGGTCATGACAGCATCCAAGAAGCCACCAAGAGCCAGGCTTTGGGCACATTTCCGAGATGGACTGAGTGCTATTGAACAGAATAGTGTATCGTGTTTAATATTGAGATCAGTGATGGGAAAAGTGTACATGTTTCAGATTTGAATTTATATTAGAGGAAAGTAATATCATTCAGCAGGAAGGCGAGCAACATCTTTGTGTTAGGTCATTTTGGTGGAAAAGGCAATAAACTGCTTTTTTAAAAGCGAAGCATCCTAAAATTGCTGTGCTTGCATTAACTCCCAAGCACAGATTGAACAGCTGGGCCTAGACTTGTCAAATGTCAGTCGCTTGTCCCATCTGATGTGATGGCAGAATGTTCCAGAATTTTTCTCCTGTCAGTGTCAGCAGCCATTGTCGTAGAAAGTTTCACTGAGTCGATGTTTAAGAGTCTGACAATCTTTATTACCATTGACGTCAAGGGGAACAGACACTCACTGGATCTTGTGTTCTGTTCCCCGAACAACAAGTGCACAAACTTTTTATAGAGCATCACAGCATTTGGCGATAGTTGCTGTTTTGACTATATAATTAGACAAGACAAGAGGCCGAATTCTGACGAAGTCTCGTGCCTCATCAGTTTCCTGGCCAGATGTGCATACTTCCTCTGATTTCTTATTAGAATTGGCTCCTTGCCAATTAGTAGATGTGCAGGCTTTGTCCAGTAGCGTACATGCATATTCTAAATCATCATGGCCTCAGCTTACTCTGCAGGGTCAGGTCTGAACCCTGACCCAGTCATCTTGCAAAAACACCTTGTTCATACAGTTTCTCTAGAAATACATAATGTCTTTACCAGGTGCAGATTTTAGCAGAAGCCTTATCAATTATTGTATCCTGCAATCAAATTACAATCACATTGATCTATATACTCATGATTTTTCTGCCACACCATCACTCTGTTTCATTGCTGCTAGAAGGTCCATGCTAAGCTACGCTAACGGAAGCTCCTCCCTCAGTCGGGTTTTATCACAATCTATGCATTGTCTAGAGTTCTGCTTGATCGGGGTTTTAGACTTGCTTGCGGTAAGGCAGAAAAATGGTTGCTAGGAATAAGAAAAAGCAAGTGACCTGCTATTGTTTGCGTATGAAACTTTTTGAAAAGTTATCTGGACATTCAGTGCGAAGAAAAAAACATCAAACTTTTGGGGATGGAATTTTGAGTTTGACTTCACATCCTCACCAATGGAACGGAAACGCTTGTCACTAATTGACCTGGAGTATAAGCTTCCTGGTACCGCTCTGTGTTGCTGAACATGCTCTTCTAGGTGGGAGTGCCCCTGTTCCCCATCACAGTGAGTCAACTTTCAGGTCAATGGTGACTAACTACTGAGACTTTTGCATATCTGTAAATGACAAGGTGCTAAAGCCAATTGGAATGTATCGGGTAGCGTAGTGACTTGTTCCCTTGTCTGACTTTTGCATGGTGTCACTCTCTTTGAATAAACTCGAGTAGCACTGTGATTTCGGGGAAAAAAAAATTCTAGAGCCGTCAGCTGTGCTCGCACCTTACAAATCCCACAAGTCATTTCTCACCAAGAGCATGAGCTGGGTTTTCACCACACCCAGCACCCTGTTTTGTCAACACCTCAGCCATTGCCTGTGCTCCACTATTGGTAAAAGGAACCCTGCCTTGCACTGCAGTATAAATACATGTGTATTACTGTCATGGATCTCACAGCGGCTATAATCGAAAAAAAATGAGGGAGACTGTCATTTAATACCATGGCCTGTGGTTTAATATGATTTATGGACTGTATACATACTGTATATGGTGTAGAGGATCCAGACTGGGCAAACTTATTATTTTGGATAGGTAAGGCACTGAGTCCTACAAACGCGAGTCTCAATTGTCTTGCAATGGAAAATTGGGTAAGATCTGTCAAGGCAGGGCATAGTGCTGGTGGAGAAAAGGAGAAGATCCACTCAGCAGCTCAGTGACAACCAGGGTTTATTAAAGATAACTGAACACACTGTGAACACAAATGTGCTGGTGATGCTGATTTCTGTCACTGGGTAAGTGCTTCTGGGTGGGGGAGGTGAAGGGAAGATTCCTGGCAGTCCTTTTGCTGTAGCTGGTAAAGCAGACTAGTTACCAAATACATCTGCTCAGAACTGTTACAAGGAGATCTCCTTAAACAAAGACTGCTGGTTAATAGGCACAATAGCTAGGGCGCTGGTAACGGTCAGATCGCTGAAGTGCTGGCTTGCAGGTCCATCAGTGGACAGCAAAAGGCTCCTCAGCAAACCAACACTGCTTGGAGCTCCCTTCACCACGAGAAGACAGGCCTCTTGTGTTGTTCCCTGATGGTCGAATGAGCTGCTGAACCACATCCAGTCATCAGACCCCTTCTTCAAGAAATTCCCCAAGACCCATCTGCTCCATGAATTCCTCGACTAGCCTGCTGCCTCTTTATGCTCCCTGAATATTCTTATGTTTTACTTTTGGTCATCAAATAGTCTAATCAGCTCCTTTATTGTGTGGCTCCTGCTACAATACTGCATAAACTTAAGCAGCAAGCATTGAGAATACAGATATCAATCAACCGCCCTACAGAGGCCAGCATGGAGAGCTGACTCATTGACGCACTTTGGCTTTGACCTTGACCACAGTTTACACCTTGCTTTTAGCAACAAGCCCACTCTTTCGATTTCAGTAATGTTAGCATGCCTAGAGGGGGTTGGGCAGCCAGTTGACGCTGGACCCCCAGTGGTTTTTTCTTCCCTAGTTGGGAGTTTTTGGTTAATCTCCTCTCTTGTCATGTCTTTCTTTCTTTCATTTCTTTGTCTTTTCTTTTCCCTGTTTTTGAAATTTTCTCTCATAACGATGTTGTAATGTATCACAACACACCGATATAATGCACCTTGGGGCGACTCTGTTGTGAATGGCGCTATATAAAAATTAATTGAACTCAGCTGAATTGTACCTCGGCATTTATTGGAAGCTACGTTTAGCCATACTCATGCCTAGTCGACTCCTTGTCAGCACATAGGTTGGCAATGTGCTATTTGCCTCACTTGTACGTCGTTTGTTTTGCATAAAATCATCTGATGAATATTTAAAATGCACGTGTAAAGTTGAGCGGCGGCTTTGACTTGCTCTCCCTTCAGTCCGATTCTGCACATTTCGGACTGATTGGCTGGATGTGTTGGAAGCGGCAGAGCTGCTCTGGTGACTGTGGAGGTGCTGCAAAGGTTATGGGGCCAGGCGCCGGGACAGCACATGGAACTAGCCCAACGGTAATCCTCTTAAAGAGCCGGTCGGTTGGAGGTAGGGCAGTCTGGCTGGCAGAGGGGTTCTGGATTTACCCAGGTCACTGCTGGCGATGTTACACCACTTCACTTCGGCCTCGCAAATTCCAGCAAATTCTCGCAAAATACAGTTTACAGCTGATCCTTTACCTGGTTCCTGCCTAATTGATTATCTTGATCCAGGGATGGTAACTAAGGGCGTGTTGTGATGTAATAAAAAGGAACCCCATGGGGCTTCTGATTTCTTTTTCGTTTGCCAGGTTCTCATTTTCATTTAAAACCTCCCCCTGGTATAACAACTGTGCTGTTGTGTGTTCCAAGTTGTATTCTTATTATTATTCTACCATTTCACACTACGGACAATGGATTTCGCTTCTTCGCCGGCATTGTTTTGAATAAGAGATCTCTCTAAAATCAAGAAAACGTCATAGCGCATGGGCAGGCTTGATGACTAGAGGGTGGACAAAAGAACATCCGATGCAGTTAAACAGTTACGGTACATTAAAAAAAAAAATAAGTGTCAGCACGCACCGAAAATATTGATTTTGCCGCGTTTGCCGGAGCGAAATGATGCGGCTCGGCGAATGACTTCTCCCGCGCTGAACGGCGGCGTCATAACGCCGCACACGGCAGCTGTTTCTCCTTCTTCAAAGACAACTTCCCTCTACCTTCTTTGTCTTTACTTGGCAGTGTGTGGAAATGTGTTGTTATCGCTCCTGATTCTTGCCGGGGGCCACACAGCTGGTGTTGTTTTCTACTTGATTGCGTCCCATCCGCCTCCCCTGTCCCTTATAGTCCTCTAACCTCATTCCCTGCAACTTTTTGTCATGACCCTAATTTCAGTTTTTTTCCACTCTTAATTCCACTGATCTTTAACGATCACACTCGCCATATGTGCACGGCAATAATTTGCTGTTAATGCCGATGTCTTCGTTTACGTTTTTGCGTTTAAATGCGTCCCGGTGTATTTTTCAGAAAAGATAAAAGCTGTTCTGCTTATGCCCCCCCCCCCCACACACACACCACATTCTTTAAAGAATGAATCCGTCGTGCCCCGTATGTTTCTAGTGTCGCCTTTCGTTGTGTGGCCTTCCTCCCGCTACATTCGGCATGGATGACGCAAAGTGCTTTTTGACAATGCAATGTTGAGAAAACGCACCTTACAAATAAAATTTAGTTATTTCCATAGTCCAGAGACTTTGGTAGACTGAGTGCTGTAAATTGCCCTTGGTTGTGTCCGAGTGTGTGTCTGCTATGTGTTAGAGTGGTATCCTGTCGAAGGCGCTCTGTTTTGTGCGATAGAATGACGCGATCCAGCCTCCACCACACCACAAGGAAGGTGGATGGATGGATGGATGGATGGGAGCACAGGCAGTTCTCTAATGTATTTGGGGGGACTTCAGCCATTCTATTTCTGTTTCAGCCCCCCCGAAAAATTATTTTTCTACATGAATGTAGCGATCTGTGTCATCCCCACTGGGAGCCGAGCCCCACTAAGATAAATCCTAGAGTCGCCCCTGGATGGGAGTAATTGGTTTTGCCCAACCTGAGTTGGAATCCCGATTTTGGCCACTAGAGGAGGTAGTGGGACTACCATGAGAAAGAAAGTCTGTAAGGGACCGTCTCGAAGAAGCACAGGCAGATCGCATGATTAATGGAGAGTATTTTAGCTTAAGCGCTGACTGGAATCCCCCACGGAGGGTAAACCCGATTTCATCTGCTGTATGATATCTGTTCTCGCTGTGCTCTCTGCACAGGCATTTTTGATCGCATTTCCGTGTGCAAAAACTGTGTAGTCGTCGTTTTGGCTCCAAACTTCTAAAAACAGTTGCAAATCACCTGAGATAAGAATATCTTCTAGGCAAACAGTGAATTATGTATTATACATGAAGTAATTAACGTTATGAAAATATATACGTTAAATTATTGTTATAAAACATACATTAATTTTTCATAGAAATGTGTTTAATGTTCTGCTTTACTGATGTGTAAAGTAGATAATAAGCAATTAGTTATTGTGTGTGTCAGATAATATTTTACAACAGATCTATAGATAGAAAGTACTTTACAATACACTTAAATACATTAGTTTTTTATGAGGGTTAATGTTTCAAGTCCTGTGTAATCTCGCAGCCCATACTGATGTTACGGCTATTTTAAAGAACTGGAAATCCATTTTCATTTTAATTTTTTATGCTTATATTTTAACGTCTTCTCAATTATAGCATGAATCGTGGGGGGAAAAACGTAACGCTGGTGCGGGGGAGGAGTGGAAGTGAAGAATGGGGAGACAGAAGACGGCAAGTCCGTCTTTCCTCGGCCGTTCCCCTCCGGATCCTGTTTACTCACAGTATCAATGTATTTAATTAAGTTATGTAATTATCAGCCCAGGTGTGGATTTAATTGAACAAGATAAACAACCATCCATCTGGAGTATTCATATGTAACCTCGTCCTCAGGACAGCTTGTCTACAATAACCATAACGTCTGTCATCCCCCCGTCCGTCCATCCGTCTGTCCCCGTGTCTCTCCGTCATTTCGCGGGAGGAGGCGCCTGAATCCGGCTTCTGGGCCCCCGCTTTGCACTAAGAAGCCGGTTGTAGGCTATACGCGCGCATCCTGACGGCTGTCACTGCAGCTGTTTGAACCTTTACCGACAGCTAGTACTGTATCAAGTATAACCGCGACCCCGGCTTTAACCTGGGACGGCTGTCACACCTGTGCTGTTACACGCCAGCGGTTCGGCAAGCTGGGACGCGGCACTGTAGTAATTACTGTGACAACGCGTCGGGATCAAGCGGAAAGTTACGCCGACCTGCTGGGCACAGTACTAAGAAGGGCGAATTAAGGCCGTCGGCGAAGGCGCAGGACAACGAGCGGACTTTTACGTGAATAAGATATCCAGCTTTATAAGTGTGCATGCTTATGATCACACGCCAAGCCCCCTGGCCATCATCTTGCGGAACCCGGTGTGTCTGCTTTCTGCACCACCTCCCCTAGTACAGAGCTATACTGTAGGCCTGTGGCAGGACAGAATAAGAAAAAGCTGCCGATTCACCCTTGAAACGAATTACCTCGCTGAAATATCCAGCCGTATATAACTATGTAAAACGCGAAAGCTGCTTTGAATTCATGGCATAATTGAAGGCACAGGTGTCGGGTAAGGACTTTACGGTATAATGCGTGACGTTTCTGCACATGTACTATTTATCATCATATACCCCCCAATTTTTTAGCCAGTATTTCTGACACGATTTTTACTGTTATTGCGCTGACGCTAGTGTGTTTAAAACACGTAACGTTCGCTCCTCGTTTAATTAAAGTTTGTAGGACAAAGGCATGGATAAATAAATACCAACATTGTTTAATTTCATTTATGATTTGTGAAAGGGAGGATTTGCCAGGAAACCGTTATAGTTAAAAGCACTTGAGTTTTAGAAAACACTAAATTTGTCACAATAAGGTCAATTTTAACAATAGTCGTGACACAATCCGGCAGGGTCATTTAGGCCTACTGAGGAATGTCATGAATGTAGTCTTAATTTCAGCAGTAAATAGCGGTCCCCCGGTAGGAGTGATTTTTGATGTTGAATTGTACTTATCACTTGTTTTTTATTATGTCGCAGTGCCCGTATTTAGCCAAATGCCAAATGGAATGTACATAAAATTTCGGTTAAAATGTCAGCTGCTTTGTTCCACTAAAATCACCCAGATCTGTGACAGAACTCAATTTTAAGCTGCGTGGGATAAAAGCGACAGCCAAGCATTAAAATGTAAAACGGCACCTTTGCCTATCAAGGTTATCTGGACTATAAGCTGCCATAGAAACCAGCTATTGGCTATTTTAGCTATTAGGATTAAAGAAACCCCAATTAAAACCCGGGAAAGTGGGACTCTGGTGGGTGTCCGCCACCACCCTTTAATTCCTAATGCCAAGTTTAGCCATGTTGCAATATGTTCAGGCAAGCGTCGAGTACCCAAGGTGAGGAACTGTGCCTTGCGTGGGTTAGTGTAACTTCAGAAACGGACGGCTCCGTGACTGAAGCCAGCCAAGGTCACTGAAGAGAGGCTGACAATGATCAGTATAACCTTCCCCTCTCTCAATGTCTGAAGCTGAACCGATCGGTTAATTAAACTTATTTTTCCGGTTTAATTAAGCTGTTGTTAGTAGTTGATATACGGATATAATGATTATTCAACTGCGATTACACATAGGCCTACCCCATAAATGCCCACCCCTTCCCCTCTGTCCCCAGACAAGCATCCAGCCACCATTAGGTTCTAATGCTTTGCTTTCAAAACTAACAAAGTTACACATAGTTTTATGTTCCCCTATTTGGCTTCAAGTGTATGAGAAAAGAAAACCGAAGCCACGGGAATCCGTTCGGGTGCTGTTTAATGAGACAGAGTTGCGTATGACAGACAGCTGGGTTTTTATGGCGAACAAATGAAACAAGTTTCCGCCGCCGTTAATAAAGCTGGCATCTTCTGAAACGGCGCCTTGTCATCATTACACCTGAATTCTTAATCGCGTTATTTATTTATTTGATACCCGATTTCCTGTTTGTAACGTCGCATTTGCAGCTTTGTAGCCGTGAACATGCAGGGCGGTGCGCGCTGACGCCGGCGCCTTACTGCCCCCTGCTGGTCACTGTCATGTGGCGCTCGGCATCGCGCACAAATGCCCAGTTCAAGGCCGGGTTCCAGTAGCGCAGCTCGTTTGCGTGAATGAAACTTCCGTAACAACAGAGGTGTCGGTAACATTCCTGACAAGATGTGTAAAAGGCGGGCTTAGAGTTTATGCTTGATTGGATTTCTTGTAATTAACTGTCGAGACTTCTGAATATCTGAAAGAATATGAACGTAGGGAAAGATACATCAAACATCAAGATTTGCAATAGGTATACATAATAATAATAATAATAATAATAAAAAAATAATAATAATACAAACGTGCCTCTTTGTAACAATGCCAAGAATCTTCGGAATAGCTGAAAGCGCCGTGAGTTGCAGGCTCTCTCCGCCATTGTGGGGTCTCCACATTCTGAGTCTAGCAGAGGGACAGCGTGGGCGATTGGTGGGTGTGTGTGTGTGTAGCGAGATGGGGGGCCACCCGCGGAGCCGCGCCGCGGTGTTGACAGGTGCGGCGGGCTGACGGAGCGCGGAGCATCACCTATCCGCGCCACCGCTGTCACTCAGTGCCGGCTGGTGCCATCGGAGGGGGGTGGGGCCGCGCGGACGGCGACAAAGTCCGAGGTCCCGGTGGGACTTACCTGATGAGCCTGGCCTGGACAGTATCCGTGACTTCGACGGGCAAGACGCAGAATATAAACCAGAGGAACAGAATGATTCGGTTCCCTGTTGTTCAGTCGTTGCTGGGCTACTTTAATACAAAAAAATGATCACAGAAAATTATTTTTGAAATACTTGGATTTAACCTGGTGTCCGGGATCTACAAAAACCTTTAGAGTCGGATGAATCTTTATACATTTTACGTTAGATCAGTTGGTGATTATATGAAGCGTGTCTCGGGAAGAACACGGCCTGTACTGAACACCAGTTCGTCACTGGACCCGGAAACGCAGACTGAACCTGAACCACGAAGCTCTGAACATACACTACCAACTTAAAATCCCATTCAATCAGCGATCCGGTCTATACAGGCTTTTAAAAAGGCCATTTTGTATAAATGATGGATTGCCGCACAATCTTGTCAAGTGCCTTGGGGCGACTGTGTTGTGAAAGGTGCTATATGAAAATAAATTTAATCGAAATACCATTTTATCAGGTAAAAAAAAAACATGAATACGATTTTCATCCAAATGGCCCTGTTGATTTTATCCACCTCATTGATCCGTCGTCGTCAGATTTGTGCAATCAAATACAAAACCAGAACTATTGCCCAGTCTCGGATGTACGGCGGTCCCCAGGGCCGCCAGACAGGCATCCTGTCAGCTGTCTGCAGCGTTAGGGCAGAGTGCACCAGTCTGAGAACTGCTAACCTACTTACCAGCTTGCTTTATCGACAGTGTCCTCCGTCAACATTTGTCACATTCACAGAGTACGTTAAGTGCTTTAATTGCCCAGTTTTGTTACAAGTGGACTGAATCACTCTAACTTCCAGTACAACTCTGATTTAATATATCACGTTATCCATGGAGCATTTGTAAAATCGCTCCTATTACTCTGTTGGTTTGCGTACCCAGGCGGAAAGAAACACTTTGGCAAGCTGCGAAACGTCCTGTTCGGACCGATAGATCACAGAGCCGCGGAACCCGGATCTAATGGGCGAATATGAAATGCGTGCATCATCGTATCACATCAGCCCCACTTATTATGTCTCTGAAGTTAATTGACCCTTCTTGTTGCGTATAAGAAAATACATGATTTTAGGTTGGGAAAATGCCCAGAACTAGTAACACACACAACTCATTGGTCTTTGAAATGTGACAAATTCATCATTTTTTTTCTGACAGTCACGACTTTTGTCTAATTCATATTCAAGTCAAAGCGTATAAAATGCATAAATAAGGCACGACGGAAGGCGAACATATGGCGCATATTTGCTTGCGGAGCTTAATTTGTATTGCGTTGCGTTTAGACGGAGCGCAGCAGCGGCCAGCCGACCAACTAAAGCGGCGGCCTGGGTTAGGAGTCGGGCGGGCCTGCTCCATCCGCGCTTCGCCGTATCGTTTTAAGCAGTAATTTATCGCGGTAAACAGAGCCGCGTATGACTTGGCAACTGCATAGTGTGTAGGGTGCAAATGGCACTTGAGTCCCGGCCGTAAAAACGGCCTTCGTCAGCTGAGATACGACAGCAAAAGCAACTCCGCTGTTCAGTTTCATCCAGCTACCTGCTAAATTTTAGAGAAGAGAAACTTTTTTTCCCCCCAAATGTACATTATCCCACCTCTTTCCATCTCGTGCCTCCCCCATTTGTATCCCCCCTCCTTTTCCCATTTTAATTGAGTGAAACTTTTAAAAAGTGGACAAAACTGATTTTAAATAGCAAGGACCATGACTAATGGCAGAAGCATGTTAAAATCATTGCAGAAATGTCCTTGGAAGACAAATGAATTTTCAGCAGAATAATTAACTTAATTAACAAATTTGCATGCATATTCATCAG
>JAODKL010000081.1:5775704-5803500 GCA_026780765.1 Petrocephalus schoutedeni | reverse complement strand
AGGAGGTGATGGAGAAGGTGGGGGGGGGGCTGGCCTGGGAGGGGGGTGCATTGGCATGTTACCATCATCACCACCCCAGCTCAGTGTTCAAGAGCTCATTGCTTTACGACAGTCGCCTACTACTGTGCTGGTTTAATTCCCATAAGGAGTCATGCTGTTGTACCCTTGAGGAAGATTATTGACTTGCTTTCTGACGATGACCAGCATAACCAGTTAATGATTCCGAAATCTCCGTGTCACATGAGATGAAGACGTATCCAAAGCAGCCATAATTCAATTCGGTGTCCGTCCTCTGCGTCCCATTCTGGGTCTCGTATCTCTCCGACGTTGAGAGGAATGAAACCAAGCAAAACTTTGCTGAAGGCGTTGGAGCGCTCGCTAATCTTTTGTGGCACAGAGCAGCATGACGCAGAGTTCACTCCTCCGCACGGAGCGGCGGCCTGCTGCAAGGACGACGTCCGCGGCCCGTCTGCTCACCGCGCAGCACCGGGCCGGCAGCCAGCGGGACCCCTCACCGGCACTACGCGGCTGCAGCTCGCCTCCAGAGCGTGCCGGCTGTCAGGGCGAACACCGCGGCCTAACCTGGGAGGCCAGGGCAGATCAGAAAATTAGCGACTGCAAGGATAACTAAGAGCACATCAGTCACGCTGACAGGTGCTGAGCTGTTCATTCTGCTCGCTGTATCATAGCTACTCGGGATCGGTTAGCAGGTACTGGTGAGTGTACGGTCCTCTTCCTAGCTATTAGCCTGTGGTGCCTCTTTACAAGCTTGTATGTGTTTTGTGGCTCACTGTGTTAAGCTTATGTGTCTAAGATTGGAAGGTCACGGGTTTGAATCCCATCCTTAGCAGAATAGTCTCCGTCGGGCCCTTGAGCAAGGCTCTTAAATCCCCAAAATGCTCCATTACCCTAAGATACCCCAAGATTCACTGTCACCTCAATAGAGAGCAAAATTGGATATGCAAAAACGAAAGCATTCCAGTAAGGTTGTGCAAATAGCAAATAAAGCATCATTATTGAATTAAATAAGGGGGGAAAGCATCAGGATTTAGCTTGGAACTGCTGTGATCCTCTTGAGCTCTGTGGTCGATCTGTCACCACTAGAGAGCTTCTGCTAGGCCACAGATTGGATACTAATGATGTGGAGCATTTTTATCTTGGTTGTCCATAAAAAATTGCATCCCGTCAAGAATTCCAAGCATACTTAATTTCCTGCTTTTGTTTATAAATGACACGGACAACGCCGGAGCCATGACACGAGAACCTACTACCTGCATCGTTCATTAAATAAGAAAAAAAAGGAAACCATAAGGAAACGTAATCTGTCATTTATCAGCTTAAGGAATCATTTGACTGAAAATGTGAAACCTGGAATACGCAGCTGAAGTGGCTGAAGGCCATCCATCCTCCCGCATCCCGTCTCTCCGCTTCCGTCGGCGTATTAACGGCTTCTTCCCGAGCGATCCCCATAAAACACCCTCAGACATTAACCGCACGATGCCTTTTTATTGGTTCCTAAGGGTGCAAACAGAGATAACGCAGCAGATGTGGGAAGTATCATCTCCTGGGGGGGTGGGGGGGGGGATGCTAAAAAACCGGAACAGGCCAGTTCCATGGTGTGGTCCCTTGGCATCCCACTAAACCTCCCCGCAAAGTTGATCAGTATTGAATGAACTAGTTATGTAAGTAAACAGGCAAAGGCGGCGCGATTAAAATGAGGGGTGTCTGTGCCAGTAATCAAGCAAGTTAATGCATCCGTACGCGCAACAGCACTTCATTGAAATTCTTTTTAGGCCGAACAGTTTGTGGCCACAAATCCACACTGCTGTAAATCTGTTACTCGCTCGTCGACGCCCCGCTCCGTATGAGCGTATCAGATATAACTAAACGAAATCCTCCCAAGTTTCGGGCCCCAGTCGGCGGCCGTGGCGAGCGATTTAATTAGGGATCTGAAATGTAAAGCGGGCGTGTGAACATCCAGCAGCCCGCCGCCCGTGCTTTGTGCCTGTTTGCTGTCGTTTCCATATGTTTTGTTTGCCTTTCTAATTACAATTAAAAAAAGAACACGGGCATAACAGTGCAGCAGCGCTCCAGCGGTAAAACTGCCCGTTTAGCATGTTGTATCCTGTCACTGAAGTCACCAAGCTGCCATAATGAACGCAGTATTTATTGTAGGACTTTGAACGATTTGTCCATGTTGTTCCCGGGCAAATTATTGTCAATTTCCTGTCACTAGAGGGGCCACTGAAACCCGCACGGCAGCACGGCTGTGTTTAAGCTCACCTGCTGTTTTTCTTTTTAGGGTCGGACGCAAACGACTGTTTGCAGAAGATGTTCGGAGACAACAGTTGGGGAGGCTAACACCCTATAGATTTTATATGGCCACATTGTGTAGGCGGGAAATCTGTTCATCTTCTCGAACAGGATGTTTGTCGGCAGGTGGAAGATAGGCGTCGATTTGGGAACGGAGAAACGTTTGACAGCGTTAAACTTGATCTGCCGAGAGATCTCGCAAAAAAGACAGGGTAATAAATGACATGATTGCGGAGAAGATTCTTCGGGTAAGACGGTCATATGTTTCATACGTTTGATTTCTGATTCATTTGACATTTCCAAACAAAGCTTATTGAGTTGTCAGTTTTATTGTCAAACTGCGGCAGCATCCCCCTGATTTAGGCGTCCGATGAGGACGTGATGCTGTTCGGATAGAGGCCTGTCTGATTGGCTCTTGGAGGCGAGGTGCCACAGAGGACTGATATCGCAGAGAGAAAATTCCAGAAAGCCCATGGTGTCTGAGCTGGCTGAGGGATTACTGGGGGGAAAGAAGACCAGATGTTGCTTAGATGTTCAGTGCGTCCAGGTACACACATACCACACGTAGCCCACCTTAGTGTCAACATTTGATTTGGTGGAAGAAAAAAAAAAGTTTTTTTTTTAAATTTTAAAATAATTTGTTTAAGCATTAATTGGTAAACCTTGGTCTAGGTCCAATATTGTTTACACGTAACTGGGCATTAATTGATAACTCAGCCTAGCTGCACTTATGCAAGTTGGAATGTGCTATTTACCTCATTCGTATGTGATTTTTGACAAAAATGTCTGGTTAAGAAAAGTAAATGTAATATTATGTGATGTAAACCCTGCTGAAATTAATGGGTCTCCTGTTCATGGTAGAAGCCTATTTCACAAATTTGAAATGCAAAAGCAAAATAAATAAACCAACAATTAGACATGAGAGGCAGACATCAGTAATGGGACATTATCTGCACTCTCTCCTAGTCTTCTGGTCTTTTAAATCAATACAGTTATGTAACTGCATACAGTCTCTGAGAAATTTTACAACATCAGGAACAAACTACTCAAAAGGTCCCCCTTTACATGACAATTAACCCCTTAGTGGCCATTTCTGCATGGAGAAACATACGTACACATACTGGCTAACAACCAAAGCCTTCATTCAGTCATACAGACTGATATTTTATTGGAGTCTGGGTTAAATATCAGCAGCAATCCTCTGAGGTTACGTTTGTAGATCTGTCATCGCTAAGCTACCTTCTGGCCCTAAGAGAGCTTCTGGCGGACCACAGATTGGACGCTAATGATGTGGAGCGTTTTTGTTTTGGTTATCATTCCATAAAAAAACACATTCTGTGAAAATTCCAGAGGCGTTTCATTTTATGCTTTGATGTCGGAGCCACAACATAAGAATTGATCTCATAGCCTTAGTCTCTCGTTTTATTCTTGGGGTTAGTGTGTACAGGATCCCTGCCAACAAACTGAGGAACCCTGTGACATTTAACTAGAATGCAGCATCTCTGAATCCATGTGTGGCAAGAAGTGATCTTCTGGAAACATCTTGCATGCGAAGGGTGAGAATGAGAGTGATGAGGAAGCAAGGTTCCTGTCGGCAGAGAAATCTAAGACATTGCTGAAAGGCCATAATCCTAATGTTAAGACAGGACTGGAAAAGATAACCAAACCAAGGTAGTAGTTCTAGCTAGTAGGCTAATATTATATGGTGTTATATAGTATATTATGTAGTATTGTATATAATTATAAATATTATATAGTATATTATTTTATATAGTATAGTATATATAATAACATTATATAGTATATATCTTAATATCCTGGTGCCATTGGCGTTAAATATCTTCCTTGAGGAGTCAAAAGCAGTTTCTGACAAGATTAAAATGGAAAATCTTAAGGTTGTAAGGTCAGACTCTTTAATACCTGCTGACCTGGAGTTAATGGAAAGGCACTATATTAATCTAAAATCTGACATGATCACTACATATAGTTTTTTTAAGTAGATGACTGTTCTTCTGTTATATCAGGAATGATGATGTCAAAGCCTGAGGCAGAGGGTGGGCCTCGCCTGTGAAGGTGCCCGCTGCATCACTGTGACTTCATTTGGAAGCTTATGACGCTGACCTGAAGTAATCACATCGGCGCGGGTCAGAGTGGAGCCCTGCACGGCCATCGATCTCACAGGCTGTCATGTTAATTCCTCGGGATGACAATGCACATTCACCCAGGATTAGAGCGCGCTCTCTCTTGGACGCGGGGCCTGATGCGCAGTCTGTCGCCGGCTGGCTCACATCCAGCCACACATAGACGTGCCCCATCGACTTTTAATATTCATGCGACACTTTTTCTAAAACTCATTATAGAGAAGTCGCATGCATTCTCATTATATTCTATTCTGTTTTCATTTTTAAAAAAGCAACGTAGGCTAGCCTATATTAGGTACCATTTTTATAATGTGTGTAAAAACAGTGTGCAGTGTAAAAATATTACGAATAATACGCCGTAAATTTCGTAACTTTCGGGTGAACTTAAACGGAAACGGGTCCGCTTTCCTGTGTCGGTTGGTTTGGCCGGCTTCTAATCTTCATTGTCAATTAGGCTACCCGTAAACGACCTAATACTTTTGGCAAAACTTTTTAAAACTTTTCGTCAGATAAATGTCGCAGATGACGCGTCCATTACGACCACTCCGTTATTTATTTTGTTTGTGTGTACTAATTATAGGCCTGCTATGTTGTGATATAGGCCTAAATGAAATTTTGAATTATTAAAAGTAATCGGTCTTTCTCCGTTTTAAGTGAAATGTACGTGCTTTAATATCACTGACAATTTAATTATAAAACAAATATATGTCTGGTATAACGGCGTTATTATTATTAATAATAATAATAATTATTATTATTATGTTCATATTTAAATGAGGGTCGTACAATAATAAATATACGACAGTACAGCCAACTTTACATTTTCCCTCAATATATGAATGCGTATCTTAAATTTGCTAATTAAAATATTCAATGTGTTTCTGTGTGTGTTTAAACACGAGGTACTTAAAAACCTACTTTAAATATCGTTTTATGTATAATTAATTGCTTTCAATGTTACAGAAATGACATGCAAATATATGGGCTAAATACATATGCAAACGAATTTCATACGATATTAAACAAGTATTGGGATGAACGTTTAATTAGGCTATATTAAAATATAATCTCATTTCAAATCCTGTAAATAACCGGAATCGATAGACAAATATTTGACCAATAAAAAAATCAGATCAGCCGCTTGTGTTTCGCTTGGCATTTTATTATTCGTTTGATAATACAAAACAACTTTAATACAAATGTGCAGAACAAATATTTAGTGCATTATGGATTTTTCTTCACGAAAACTTTCATCATAAAAGATCAAAATAAACTACTGTACAAAGCCTAAAGCCGTTATTTCCAACACCCATGCCGTTGCATAACTGATACGTGCCGAATATTTCATTTAAATTAAGGCAATTTTAACCGTTTTCAATTAGGAGACATACAGTCTGAACTTTCATTGAATATATTCCACAGGTTTCATCCTTACAATTGACATGTAATCTTGTAAACATGATTAAACTGTCTATGGACAATACGTCAACATAAATATACACTAGAATCCGTACAATTGTAAATGCTAAATGGGACAAAGAAAGGAAAAGTTGCATATATAAACAGCTACAAAGCGTACGGTGTATCCAAGTTGTATATATACATGTAAACTGTACGGCTATGTACAAACGGTTTGGCGCCGCCAGGTTCATGACATGAGGACTTATAAAATAATACCGTCCACGCATTGATTCCACTGGACGTGGAAACGTGTGTGGTCCTCATGAAACGTTCTGGCCTGCACATGAAAACCGGAGACACTTCTCGAAGGACGTGCTGTCTTAAAAACAAGTAGTAGCAACACACCGGATAATCTGACCACATTAATTCCTTTTTTTGTTTGTTTAAAACACCGTTTTAAATGTAACGCATCATTCAGTGTATCATTTAAACACTTTTAGTTATAATCAATCTGTTCTCCTGTGTACGCCTGTGTTTTCAGATTAACACGGAACGTATTTGGATTCCGTGATTGATAAACTGAAAACTGTTTGCCAAATAGTTATTGAGATGATGGGATCACCCACTACCGAACCTCGAGCGCCAAATAATGCAGTAACGCAGAAGTTTGGGGAATTGGAAGCCGCTCGCTGTTGCATAGATGGTATTGCCATTATTGCTCGGGCTTCTGATTTGCTGATTTTGATTAAGTGGTAATATTTAATGTGCGCGCCGGCTGCTTTTCAGCGTGTTTCAGACACACTGGAGTTTGTAGACAGGTTACGCCTGACCTCGGAATGTTCGCCATTTATGATTTCGTTTGCAAATATACGCAATCGATATCTGTAATAACTCATAATCTTTAATTATCTAGGTGCACGCGTCAGTTAAAAAGGGCGTCAGTAAATATAGTGGGAAATTTAGCTAATTATTGACATACACATTTTTGCAGCCTAAAAGAATAATTAGGCTATACGATTACAAATTCGACCAAACATATAATCAAAACACTGTGCATATTGTAAATAACGGAGAAGCGTTTCAAACAAACAAACAAACAATGAAATAAATAAATAAATAAACAATTTAATTAATTGATTCAATAATTACCTGGCAAACCTTTACTTTCTGTCATTAATTATGATAAGAGGCGTTTAACTCGTCCTGCATTGCATAGGATTGGCTGCGCAGGTGTAGGTCGTACGGGAAATGGCTTTCGGCTGACACCCTGAACATAGAGCTCTGCCCGATGGGGGTCCGGCCTGACATCGCGCAGTAACGCATACCGTAGTGACAGTTTTTGCCATAGTCTGATGTGTCTTCGTGCTTGAGGGAGAAAATCCCGTTAAAGTTCATGGGCGGGCTGAGCGGACCCTCGAACTGGGGGCTGACGCACTCCGGGGACGTGTTCTCGTAAAACGACTCGTAGGCGCCACAGTACCCGTACGCTCTGAAGGGCTTTCCGCCGTCTATGGGGCCGCTGCCGTGCCCTGCGGGCGTGCCCATGTCTGGGCTGGGATAGGGCGGGTACACTGCATCATAAGGGGGCCTGCCGGTGAACGACCCTTCCCCATTGTGATCTGTAAGGAAATTTCTGGCGTTGAGCTGCAGGCAGCCCGCCACTAAATTAGTGGTGGGCTGCGACAGTCCTTTGCATAGGGTCTGCACGAAGGCGAGAAGGTCCGGTCTCTTGCCGGCACTGAGAGTCTCTGACAGAGCCCAAATGTAGTTTTTGGCCAGACGCAGAGTCTCGATTTTGGAGAGCTTTTGCGTTTTGGAGTAACAGGGCACGACTTTGCGGAGACTCTCCAGCGCGTCGTTCAGTCCGTGCATGCGGCTGCGCTCCCGAGCGTTGGCTTCCTGGCGCCGCACCTTGACCCTCTCCGTCCGGTCCTTGGTCATCTTCTTTTTCCGAGGCCCCCTCCTTCTTGGCAGCCCGTTTTCGTCTTGGTCCTCCTCCCTGTCGTCTTCCTCCTTTTCAGAGTTTTCCTCCTGCGTGTCTCTCTCTTCTGCTCGGGGGGCCGCCTCCGGCTTTTCGGAAGTTGCCGCTTGCTTCCTGACTTTGCGGTCAGCCTGGTATTCACGTGTGAAGTTTGCGCCGAACTGGCCGTCGTGCATGGCATCGGGGTCTTGGTAGGGTACGGTCAGCATTGTCCTGGGACGACAGCACGGCGGAATCAGTCACATTCCTGCGCTGCCCATCAGAGCCCCCCGGTCTGGGATGCATTTCACATACAGTGCTTCTTGTTACGGCATAAAAAGTGTTGTCACGCTTGCGTATCAAAATTAACCTCCCGTTAAATCTCAATACTATTCAGCCACCATAAAAATTATTTATATTCACTAAACACAATATAATTTCTGCCAAGGAGTTTCAAACATTTGCTCGGGTAGAATAATGTGCGCACTGCTTTTAATTAGTTGGAGTAAATTGAATCATTCACATGAGCGTAAACAAAAGACTATAATTATCTTATATACACACCATCCAGTAACATGGACGGGTCATTTCACAGTTATTATGCAGCTATTATATCCATCGAGATGTGCTTACCTGCACTGTGTGTCATGCAGTTTTCATGTTCCATAAAGGTTTAGCTTTAAACGCCAGCCCCAGTGCCTCGCGATGGAGATGTCAGTGCGACGCTGTTGTACTCTCCCTTCTTCCTCCCGGCCGCTTATTTCTCCCTTTTGAGAAATGACACTGATGCCAACTGCCAGGGCTGGTACCCATGCCATCTGCCGCTGACGTCGCGTGTCAGGGACGCTCACGTGACTCCGTCTCTGGGGACATCCGTTCTGCACCGATCATCTGGCATCCTCACTTACTGGGCACCGAGCAGCTTTAATTTAGCGTCTGAAGATCAGCCCCAAGAAAGATTAATACTAACATCACTAGACGCATCTCCGGAGAGATCTAATAAGAATCGCGATTTCGGTTTGTTTCTGAACGCGAACCGCGCGACCTTTCGCAGCATTTATTACAAGGCGAAAATCGGCTGCCTTTAACGAGGCCCAGCAGTAAATAGATGGCTACTGCATGGCATGAATACACATATACGTTTGAATGCATATTAATACCACGATACACATACAGTACGCATATGGGTATTTTATACGGTTCCGTGATGATTAATTCTCCGGTTATTTAGAAGACGTGCTCTCCAAATTGTTGATCTGAACCACCTGCGCGAGGGTTACCTCAAGTTTAACTTGATTAATGTGTAAATTATGAAAATAAACTAAAGACTAATTTACGTTTTTTGTATTAATTGGATATGAATAACAGGGGCTCGTTTTTAGTAATTAATCACCTGCAATGAGCCTGGAATTCATTATAAATAAAGTAAACATAAATAATATTCCTGGTGTGGAAACAAAAACGGGAACAATAATTACAATGGAAGGTAGGGTTAAGCGTTAGCTTTAATCAATACTTTATTGTACCTTACCATCAAAAACTACCATATAGGCCTATTTTTATTTCATGGGTCAACTGGACAAGATGAGGGTTGGGGTTAAGGGGACATTACATATGATTCCCAAACGCTCTCCGTCAAGCTTTGGTTTATTTACACTTTAATTAACTCTCCATGCTTCAGAAAGAAAGCTACTCCCATTATAAGAGTTTAATCCCTGGAAGTCAAGTAGGTGAGCCATGGCCTTGGGTTCGAATCCTGCTCCAGTTCACCACGCGATAGTTCATTCCCAGCAATTTCCTCCAGGTGGCGCTGTAAGCGCTTAGCCATGTGGTCAGTCTGATAGCCTCTCACCTATGCTCACCCCCAGCGTGTTAAACCGGCGTTTCCATTCACGTGTAAGTCTCCCAACACAGAGAAAGCAGCATTTGATTCCAATATCAGCCGGAATCTGATAGAGTAAAAAGAAAACGCTCAGCTTTAAAGTACGGAGAATTTTATAATAATTGTAACTTGAAATTATGAATCAGGTTTTAAAATCCTGATAAAGCTGCCTCTGAAGTGTTTATTTAAATAATCCTCAAGAATTGTTACCGTTGTTAAATTAAAAATGTTTTGTTTAAGAATGCTCTAATTTAACAGTGTTAAGGAATAACAGTTGTTTGATTATACCCTTTAGATAGTTACAGCACGGCAATCTTCTGGTTTGTCTGACTCTGGGATAACTACTGTTTTACCCCCCCACAACCCCCTACCTGGGGGGTAAAATCTGTTCCACTCTCCGTCTCCCACACCTCCATCTACACCCTCCTATGCTTTTATTTCTCAATTTTCTTCATTTTTCTTTTAAATTGTGAAGTGTGGACCGATCCTAGTCCCTCACCACTCCCTTATGTCTTCTCCTTTTGTTGTATTAATTTTCTTTCCCAAAGACAGGTATCTCCCTCCCACGGATGACAATAGGACAAGGGTCTTTTTTCGCACTTTATTTTTGGCATGTTTTTTTTTTTTTGTAGGGGTGGGGTGCGGTGGGGGTGGTTGCAGATAGGGGTGGTTCTGAGTTCAACTGTCACGAAGGACGGTGAACAGATTGCAGGGGTCACGCGGAAGGCTCTTATTTTGCGGTGTGCGAGCTGCACACGGCGGGGCCGCTCGGCGGCAGTGCACCGCGGGGCTCGGTGCGCGCTTCGGCTACGTCTCCGCCGTCTGTTCACCCAGCCTTTAATGTGAGTAATTCCCAG
Source organism: Petrocephalus schoutedeni (assembly GCA_026780765.1). Lineage (NCBI taxonomy): Eukaryota > Metazoa > Chordata > Actinopteri > Osteoglossiformes > Mormyridae > Petrocephalus > Petrocephalus schoutedeni. The sequence goes on along the minus strand of JAODKL010000081.1, from coordinate 5,792,946 downwards.
GAATGGTGGCACATGGCCAAGCCTGCTAAGGGCACACATCTGGCCACTGACTAAGGGTCACTCCATCTACCTATTAAGCTCTATGGCGGCTGTGGGCATCTCGTGCCCTTCCGGGCTCCATGTGACCTTGCCACGAGTACAGAACTCACCCAAGGCTTCAGGGTAACACCTAGAACTTGGAACATATTACAGTTACGTTTGCCTTTGTTTGTCTGGCAGCCGGTTTGTCCAAAGTGACGCACGGATGTGGCTGATAATACATCACAGGCCCCGAGGAGGCAAGGGGCCAGCTTTGGTACAGAGCTGCTATACAATGAAAGTGGCGAAATGAGCTTTATGAACACAGCTTCAAAAACCTGCATATGTTGTCAGCAATGCTATAAACTTCCCATTAATTGGTTTGGCTCAGATGCACAATACAATCAACATGCATATATCTCCCAAGAGAGAACCTAGTAAGAATACAGAACTTTCATATCAAATATGATTTATTATGATAAATAATATAATTATAATAATTATGAAATACACCTTTTATGTTATCCCTGCAATGCATGATCCTATTATTTCTTTATTATTGTGTGGCTTAACCAACATTTCTCTTTTCACTGGAGAAATTTAAGCCACGTGACCCTTCCTACTGGGATGCACTACCTGCTTTAATCTTATTGCTGTACTTCTATAATTATAGGCTTGCCGTATGTAGCAGGGAAAGCTTAAGTTAAACCCTAAGTAGAGTCTCACTTCCGTTTCGTATTGATTTAACCACTTCCTTTCTGAATTTACTTTAGTGTTGTAATACATCTTGCTGCTGCTTTATCTCATATAATAATCTCCTGCTTTAGACTTCACAAGACCTCAGAGCTGAGATTGCAGAGCAAAAACCTCAGAGCTAAGACCTCAGAACTAAGACTGCAGACCTGCAATCTCAGTGCTATAACTGCAGAGCTGCAATCTCTGTGCTATAACTGCAGAGCTGAGACCTCAGTGTTATAACTGCAGACCTGCAATCTCAGTGCTATAACTGCAGACCTGCAACCTCAGTGCTATAACTGCAGAGCTGAGACCTCAGTGCTATAAGTGCAGACCTGCAATCTCAGTGCTATAACTGCAGACCTGCAACCTCAGTGCTATAACTGCAGAGCTGCAAGCTCTGTGCTATAACTGCAGAGCTGCAATTTCTGTGCTATAAATGCAGAGCTGAGACCTCAGAACTATAACTGCAGACCTGCAATCTCAGTGCTATAACTGCAGACCTGCAATCTCAGTGCTATAACTGCAGACCTGCAACCTGTGCTATAACCGCAGAGCTGCAATCTCAGTGCTATAACTGCAGACCTGCAATCTCTGTGCTATAACTGCAGAGCTGCAACCTCAGTGCTATAACTGCAGACCTGCAATCTCAGTGCTATAACTGCAGACCTGCAATCTCAGTGCTATAAATGCAGAGCTGAGACCTGGAGCTAAGACCTCAGAGCTGAGCCCACAGAGCTGAGGCCTCAGATATAAGACCACCAAGTTAAAGCCACAGTGCTGAGACCTCAGAGCTCAGAGCTGACTCTATGCTAATCTCCTTCACATTTCATCGTCATGCCCGACTGAAGCTCCTCGACTGAGGCCAGGTTTCATTCAACTGACAGACACATCCTCTCCCACATCAATGCCACGAGGAGGATTAGCAGCATCATTAGAATACTGTGTGAGACGCTTTCCTTATTTGTCAAACATGCTAATTCTCCTTTGCTTCGTGTTGGAGACCGCAGTGGGGAAACTAGTGAAGGAGTCAAATAAGCAGGTTTTCATTGGAGGGGACATGAGGGGACAAAGGCACACATATAAGACCAGAGAGATTCACACACACACATGCACACAGAGAAAATGCACAGAAGCACATAGAAACGGGAGATGCACACAAGCACACCCACATACACACAGGCCACATATCCATGTCTTTATGGGGACTCTCCATTCATTTCTATGGGCTTAACCATAATCCCAGCCAACAAAATACAAGACTCTGTATTTACAGGTTTTATCAGATTTATCAGGTTATCTTAGTGGGAACCGAAGACATGTCCCCACAAGGCAAAAAAGTTACAGTTTTTATCACATTGTGGGGAAATTTGGTCGCCACAATTTAATAATCACACACACACACATTGTGGGGGACATTTGGTCCCCACAATGTAATATAAACATAATCCACACACACACAAACACACACACGTTGTGGGGGACATTTGGTTCCCACAATGTAATATAATCATAATCCACACGCACACAAGCACACACACACCCTGGCCCGCAGAAAGCCTCAGCTGGCTTCCTCCTTTCCGGTCCAGCACACATCGGCATCTGATGAGTCAAACTTCCCATTTCAGACTAATCAGTTGACTGCACTAATTGCAAATGCAAATATGCAAATTTATATTAATTAATTACTGCACTAATTAGTTCTCTGGTCTTTTCAGGTAATAAATCACTGTGCAGAGGAAAGAAAAGGCGGCTTGTCCCATTTAGTCTCGCATAAAAATTTAACGCCCGGCCTCAGAAATAACTTCCCCCGCCAGCCTCAACGTGGCCCTGTTCGTGGGCACCGCCGATGTGCCCCTTCAGATGCGGACGGGAAGAAATGCACAGGTCGATAAAAAGAAATGGTGGAGGGAAGGCGGTGGAGGGGGGGGGACGCTTCCCGTCTGCCGCAAACGGCGCTGACGAGCATGCCTGCGAGCGCCTTTAATTATCACATTATCAGCTCTTAAAGGGGATGGCGAGGAACGGGTTATCCGGGCTGCGTGATTCGCCCGTCGCGCTCATTGATATCGCCAGTTCTGCGGAGACGTGAGCCGCAGCCTGCCGTAATGAGCAGTAAGAACCCCCGTCCGGGGCCAGCATTGGGCAGCGCCCCCTGCTGGTTTCATTGACACTTTTCAGGCTGTGTGAGTGCATGTGTTGGGGGGCAGGTCATGCTTTTGGTGTCTTTTTGATTGAGAACCATGAAAATGTAGCTGGGGTTTAATTTTAGTCATACGTGTGGATTTTACTTCCAAGTCATACTTTATGAATTACCTTTAAACGGTGCTTATAGGCAAATGGCCCCGACGCCGCCTAATTAATAGCCGTGCTTAAAATGGGGAGGGGTTTGGCAGCAGACTGATGGGTTGATCCCCCAGCAAAGCAGATGAAAGGCTTGACTGGATGTCTTATTATTCCTTACAACACGATCATTGGTAAAAAGCACGGCGGCCCACTTTAGACACCCCCATTTCCTCAAACACGGCCCCTCAGCATTGCCCCCCCTCCCCCGTCCTGCCCCCTTCGTCACAAACATCATCATTTCCTCGTAGATTCTGGGTGGCAGCAAGGCGAGAGATTAGGCCACAGTCCCATTCCCGTGCCACCGTGGCCAATTAGGCGGCCCATATGCATCAAGCATTTGCACAGTGTCAGGAGGACAACCCCCACCCCCCCACCCCTTGCTGCCCCACCCCCTCAGGCTGATTCCGTCCCATGTGCAGCTGTCCATCTTCCCTAAAAGGGTCACCTGCTGATAAATCCTGGACATTATAATCTGTGTGTCTTTTTTGCAACAGAAATACAGTCCTTACAGGCTACTTAATGTAAATGGGAATTTAGCCGCTGCAATGATCTATGAGGCACACACCAATGAATTTATAGTAAAAGACAAATTTAATGACCCCGCCACCTAAACTTGCTCAGTACCTGGTGAAACCACAGCCATGTACACATGTACCTTACAATCCATTTCAATTTATTTATCAGCCTTTAGATGCACTAGCTATCCTTAGACACCCATTTTTTTTTGAGCACCAGTTACAGAAAAAGGTTTGGCGATCGGGACTTGGCTATCGATGGTGTAATTAAATGTTCGTATATGTAGTGCTGCCCCCCAGTGGTCCAAATATATCATGCTGAAAATATAGTTAACAATGCGGAATATAAAAGTGGTGGCGCTTTAGGATACATGACAATAAAATACGGGTAATTTGTGTAGACTTTCCGCTTGACAACAAACAAAAAGCCTTTATTTGTGTAATATTTAAAAGAAAAGACACATTTTACTGACAGACTGAGCGGAGCTGAAAGATTTCCCCCTCACTAATAACGATTTAAAAATGTCTTTATCCGCATCTGCTCTCGTGAGTAAACAGCCAAATGGTGACTCCTCCACTCACCCTCCCCCCCATTGTTTTTCCCAGCGCTGCCAGGGACAAAGCGCGGAACGCCGGGCTGGCCAATGTGCTGCTTGAGCGATGACCCTGAGAGCTCACCGATGAGGAACGCGATTGGCTGCCACGCTGCCGGGGCAGAGAGCTCCGCCCTTTCATTTGTCGGGTGTCAGGGTTGGAGGAGTCGGGGAGATGCGGAGGCATCCGGGCCTTGGCAGAGCCCGGTTCTCCTCGCCTCCCTCTGAGGGAGCAGCTGCCCAGCCAAACACCCACGCCCCCCCCCCAACAACCCCCCCACCCCACACACTGTTTGTGCCCAGACAAGATTAGGAAATCTTGCCTCATCACCGGCTGGTCCCCGTCTCAAATGTACTGGCGGCAGGTGGACCACCGGGATTTCAGCCTCTGGGGTGGGGGGGTTACGGGGACAGTTATTCCTACCTCCTGTGTGAGATAACAAGTTCAGTCTCCTTTTCATAGCGGAATACAAACTAATTAGGGGACATGATATCAGAATCGCAGTGACACACCGGCAGCTCCTTAAGTTAATTACATGTAAAGTGGGTTCGGGGGAGCTTTCTAATGAAAGGTTAGCCGGAGCATGCTTCGCACACTGGAGCCCGGCCCAGATCGGAAGGGGGGGCAGTCTGACGGCTCTCCCCCTGGCAGGCGTACAGAACGGGGGGCTGCGAGACGCGCCGCGACTTTCGGTGGAGTAATGTAACACGCCCCCCAGCCCCAAGGTGTATCAGCAGGTGTGTCAGAGCGGAAAACGGACAGCGTGCTGTGTCGGTGACAGCATTTGTCCCCAAAAAAGGGAGTCACCCGGGGTCCCAGCTGTGCCCCGCCCCCCACCCAGCCTACCACTTCGGCCCCACTGATGTGGGCTACACCCCAGCCATTTTTTTTCTTGCACTAATAGGGGTCCTGTGCTCTAATTGCGAGCGCTAATGGTCCATGGCGGGACGGAGAGAGGGAGGAAGGAGGTGCTGCATGCAGACGCCGCGACCGCGACGGAGGTGTGGCAATGCCAGCGACGCGCCACCTGCAGGCCGGCGCAAGCTAGTGTTTCCACCTCTCATTTTCCACATGGATCACAATCTGGGGAAATAAAGGATGGGGGAATATTTGTATGGCTGATCTCCAGGTAATTTTACTCAGTACATCACTGCTGGTAAGGAAGACTGAGCATGACAGACACGGGCACATTTTCCGGGAGTCACAGTAATGCAAGAACCACCTGACAGCTGAGGTTCCTGTACGTCTGTTTTTAAAGCATCACCGTCAAAAGAGAATCACAAACCACAAGTCGACCGATTCCCAGCCTGTGGGCGACCTTCCTTTACCCGTGTCCTTATCCCACGAAGCTCCGTCTGATCCTGAGTCTGGAGACGATGCCTTAATTCCCCTCCCTCTGTAATGCAGGCTTACACAGGACTGCAACACTGTGCTGGACAGAGAACAGAGAGAGCCACAGCCGACTGAGGATGCAACAAGTCACAGCACCTTTGGAGAGGAAGTCAGCACGAAGGTACAAATCAATGACACAATTCGCTGTCAGAGCGAAGACTGCAGAGCTGCGATCCCAAAGCTAAGACAGCAGCTTCAATTTATAACTGAGGAGTAGAAAGCACTTAGTTCAGGGTACATACAAACTTAGCATAGGTCGCCTTGGATCATAATATAGATTACATGCACAGTTAGCATGGGTAGCCTTGGTTCATACAGTAGGATACAAACACAGTTAGCAAAGGGTAGCCTTGGTTCATACAGTAGGGTACATACTCAGTTAGCATGGGTAGCCTTGGTTCATACAGTAGGACACATACACAGTTAGCATGGGTAGCCTTAGTCTATACAGTAGGATACATACACAGTTAGCATGAGTAGCCTTGGTCTATACAGTAGGATACATACACAGTTAGCAAAGGGTAGTCTTGGTTCATACAGCAGGATACATACACAGTTAGCAAAGGGTAGTCTTGGTTCATACAGTAAGATACATACACAGTTAGCAAAGGGTAGCCTTGGTTCCTACAGTAGGATACATACACAGCTGTCATGGGTAGCCTTGGTTCCTACAGTAGGATACATACACAGCTGTCATGGGTAGCCTTGGTTCCTACAGTAGGGTACATACACAGTTAGCATGAGTAGCCTTGGTCTATACAGAAGGATACATACAAAGCTAGCAATGGGTAGCCTTGGTTAATACAGTAGGATACAGGCACAGTTATCATGGGTAGCCTTGCTTCATATAGTAGGATACATACACAGTTAGCATGAGTAGTCTTGGTTCATACAGTAGGATACAGGCACAGTTAGCAAAGAGTAGCCTTGCTTCATACAGTAGGATGCATACACAGTATAGTAGTAGCAGGGGCGTAATTTCCGGGTGGGTTAGGGGGGTCATGACCCCCCGATAATCAGATCCAGCTAATACAACCCCCCCAATAATCAGCTGCCCTTGAGTAGTAGCAATGGGTAGCCTTGGTTCACACTGTAGGAGAAAACAGGCCCCATCCTGCAGTTCTGAAGGCTCTTGCTCTGTTCTCATCATTTCAGCACCCAGTCTGCCGGATCCATCTGCTGGCTCCTCCAGGCCTCTGTTAGTCACTTGCTGGACTGGGGGCTCACACCCACTTACCCTCTGCGACATCTGGTGAGATTATGAGCGCAAGGTCACTGTCTGACCCGGCCCGGGCTGGCCTGGCCCCGAACTGCTATCCTCACGTCTTAAACACGGATTTGGGGTGGAAGCTTTCCAGGGGTAATGGAGTTCGGCCAAAAAGCACAGGGGGTCTGCAGAGCCACAGAGTTTTTGGCTGCCCCCTAGAGGGAAGGCTGATAACTGCACTCGAGTGGCCAGCTCTCTGTATTATTATTACTATTATTATTATTATTATTAGAATGTCATTGATGATATCAATAATAATACATACATGTTGGCGGTAGTAACAGTTGTAGCAGCATTTAACAATGGCATTGGAGTGGTACTGCAAAGGGAATATCGTGACGGTCATTAACAGTGAAGTATACCTTTCACCCCGGTGCTTTTTATAGCTGTTAAATTTCAGTATCGTTTTGGCGCTGACCCCCCACCCCCAACAGCAGTGACTGGAGGTACTTTACTCTTTCTCAAAAAGCGTGACCTACTTTATTCACTTTTTGGTCTCGGATCACTGGGGAAAGCAGCGAGCCGCACTTTCGCTGCGTCTTCTCGAGCCCCGGTAATAGACGCGTTTACCGCGGGGGATGCATTTGTGGGGTGCTTTTAAATACAAGCACGGGAAAAATAACCCTGCCACCTCGTTATGTTTTGAAGGAAGCTGCAAAGTGCTGTAGATACAATAATACAATTTTAATCTCAACTGCGAACTGGGTGTTTGATACTGACTATTACAGTCCGGTTGTAAGCCAGGCCAATAGCGGCGCTTTGCCTTCTGGTGCCGAAACACCGGGGGTGTCTTGGGGGGGGGGCGCAAGATGCGCCACTCATACCCAGAGAACGACCGCCGTCTATTTTTATGTGCATATGTGTCTGTTTTGCCTCTTAAAAATAACAAATGAACTGCGCGATAACCTACCAGAATGCAAAATGCAGCTGAATGTGATTAAATAAGACCGTAAAAGTCCTCCCTCAGATTGCCTGTGAACAAGCAGCACGCATGTAAGTCACTGCGCAGCCCTTCCGGCGTATGAGACTGAGTCCAATTAAATGTTTCGTTGGTGCATTTTATCAGCAGCCGAGGCGAAGTTCAATATGATTTTAATCTGCTGAGTTATAGCGCCACCTGGCGTTGAAGGTGCAGCAGTGAAGGTGCTAATAGCGAACGAGAAAAAATACCTAAGCATGTTTACATGTTTAAAGTAGGGAGAGGAAACACATAACAAATAAGAAATCAGATTAATGGAAATAAGTCATTTTTGTATTATATTATTATATGCATTATATTGGCGTTATTTATGTATTATGTAACTGTTTGTTGTTTGAGCTCATGAAGGCCAGACATATACACAATAGACACTGTCATATACAGTACGTAGTAGCGCAATTGTACGCGTGCTGAATTATTAAAGAGATCTATATAGTTCTATAAACCGTTTTCGAAAAAATACAACTATTGAACAAATGAGATGGAGGATAACAGATGAGGAAAGGAACAGGCAGTGAATGTCTGTACTGTTTTTACCCTTTTTTTTTTTGGTAAAATGACTACTTCTTCCTGGCAGAATTAAATTCTGTTTGTCATGAAGGCAGGGATTTCGATTCACTCTGCCTCGGGATAATCTGCAGTACGCTACATTACGCTGGATTCCTTCCATCTGTACGGATCATGATTCAGATTACTGCGGGAGTTCAGGGTACTGCAGGATTCTTTTGCTAGTCTCCTCCTGGACTTTGAACCTAAAGCCTTCTGGATGTCCCTGTTTAATGGCCACCCACTGCAGTCATGTCATGTGGTGGTGTATTCTCCTTTGGAAGCGGGAAGCCAGTAAGCGGTGTGGGGGGATGTCATCCTTGGGTCTCTGCTGACCTTACTGGGTGGCCGCTTAGGAAAAGAGCCCTGCATCGATGCTGACAGCTGGCGATGCTCACCATTACTTACCATCATTCAACCTGAAATGGTCCGTAGACCCGTTACGACAGTCAGTCATGTATGTGCAGCCCACGCTGACATGATCTGTAAGCAGATCATCTGTGTCCTTAAGTGCCCAGCTCACATGGTGGCCTTGGGTGAAGCCATCCTGGAACTTTCTAGCCCAAAATATTGCCTGAAATACCTGAAATACTGACATACTGTATGCAGCCTGCTGAGAGTTGTTCTGTTGTGTGTGTGTATGTGTGTGCGTGCGTGACTTTAACTTCAATAATTATGCGTTTCAGTGCTGTTCTCCCTCATCAGCCTCCTGCCTCCTGCAGACATGCTCCGCCTGTGGTCTTCTGCATCCGTGACACGAGCTCAGCCGAGGCACGGAGAAGCGCCACGGACGGTGACAGGCACAAACACCAAACAGCAGCAGTTTCATTCACGGTAGGACGGTCACCGGTAATAAGTTTTGAGCCTGGCCTTCACTTCCATCATGCGGTTGAATAAGTGTGCGTTTCTGAGCGCAGGAACGGCACCGTGTCGTGACTGTGGACCTTCTGCTGGCTGAGCCGATGCTGCTGACCATCATGACCGGAAAATCCCCGTTTCTGGGCCTGACCACCAGGTGGTGGTAGGTCTCCATGAAGCATCGCCCTGTTAGAGGGTACATACCCTGAGAAATCATCTCTAAGGTGTTTGTTTGTGTGCTCTCATGTTGACTCCAAACTAAGCAACAGCAACAACAATATACTGTAAATATATTAAAAGATCCCCAGAAATGTTGGACTCGGGGCCCCTTGGAAAGTGGGTCTGTCGCTTAGCGCCATAAAGGCTGCTCTGGGCGAACAAGAGGATGCGTTACATCAAGTATAAAGGTCCCCTTTTTAAGCGGTGTCCTCTTTCATCCGACCATCTGCGTGCCTCATTACAGCATCTGTCATCCCCCCACCCCCTCCCACCCCCCTCCGATGCTGAACGCACACAAAGTTGAGGGAGGAACAACCTGGATGAGAGGACACGAGTTTTGCCACCTGGACTGAGGATGCTCTTTCTCAGGTTTGTTTCTGAGCCGAGTGAGAGAGACACTGAAGCGGAATTGGACAGAACCAGCGCTTGGGTTTGTATGCTCTCGCACGAGCATAAGTCCCCACCGAGATTAACCTTCAGCCTAACAATATAAAATTACGATATTTAACCATGTTGTGGCAAGACTCTAAAATCAAAGGAAATTCTTACTTAACTGATAAGGCTGTGAAAATGAACTACTTTTGTATGTAAATCTCTTGTGTTAGTGAGGAGGTTTGTGAGGACATACACACACACATCAACACACACGCGCACGCTCGCTCTCTCACACACACATGCTTTCTCACACACACACATGCTCTCTCTCACACAGACACACATGCTCTCTCTCTCTCACATGCACTCACACACACACATGCTCTCTCGCTCTCTCACACACACACACACACACACATACATGCACACACACATACAAGCTCTCTCACACAGACACACACACATGCTCTCCCTGGCTCTCCATGCACTCAGCACTTGATTAAAACACACTCTGCATACCGAGGCGAGCTAATAGCACCTTTATTGTAATGCGGCCGCCAGCGTGGCGCGCGGGCGCCCGATGAAAGGCTGGTCGTGACCGCAACAGCTCCCCGTCCTCACGTCCGTCCTCATGCCCCTTCCTCACACCCCTCCTCCTCCTGTCCCGGCCCCTCCTCAGCCACGCGGCCACCCTCTTTTGTTGCTCTGCTCCCTGTCCGCCTCCACGCGTCTCCACAAGGTAAGGCCAGACTCTGTCTCCATAAGGAACCTGCAACACTCTTCATCTTAAGATTTCACAGCATTCTAATTGCGATGCCTTTAGAATCTCATTCAGAGTTTCTTCCTGTGTATTTCTTTGCCACTAAATACGCAGCAGGCTACAATATATGGTCACTGAATGGTGTGGTGCCTGTGTTTACCCCTTTGTTGTCAGTTCCTATGTACAGATGAGCCTGTTAATAATGTGCTTATAATTGATTTAGTTACTAGCAAACTGCATCAGTAGATCCAGATTCAGATTAATGCAGAGCTTAGTAACATTTCATTAAATTAAATCAGTTTAGCCATACACTCACTACAATGGGACTTCTTTTAAGTTAACTGTTTATTTATTTGTTTTGGCATTTACCTGTCTTTTAAATGTGATTTCAATGTTTTTTATTTGAATGTATTCTTGTATTTGTAAAACACTTTGAATTGCCTTGCGTCTCGGTTGTGCTATATAAATAAACTTGCCTCACTATGTGGATTGAAGCTGACTGAATACTCCTGAATACTGATTGAAGCTGACTGAATACTTCAGCTTTGGTGGGTTTCAGTGGCAGAAAGAGGAAATCATCTGGTGTCTACAGTGCAGGTCTGAGTATTTAGCAAGCTGATCGGCTCTGTAGTCTCCTGTGGGTCTGCTGCTGTGTCTGAAATCTCCACCGGCTGCCATGTTTGGCGGGGGGGTAATTGACTATGGGTGCATGCTGCAGAGGGAGATCAAATTTCCCTCTAATTTGTAGAGGAAATATGTTTAGATTCAGAGTATAACAGGTAATCCTATTGGCCTTATTGCAGATTCATGGTTGATTACACTGAAGGTCAACTTCTGTCAGCTTATATCAATGTCTGCAGATAATTTGCTCGCTAGAGGGGTTAAGGTGCCAGTCTAGTTATCCTGAATTCAATTACATCAGCAAGGTTTTGCCCGCAACATCCTTTCCTGAGTTGGGTCATCATCGCAATTGGGGGCTCTACCCATTTTTTCTTTTGCATATTTAATTTGCACAAAACTGAGAATATGCCTTTGTTTCCATTAACTTTCTCATCCCAAGCCGCTCCAGCTCTGAAAACTCGGAATACCGTGAGTGACAGGGTCTACAACGTGGAGCACGCGAGAACGTCCTGCCACCTCCCGGCATGTCAGCTGACTGTGTGACATCATCCCCCGAGATGGGCGGCCGCAGGCACAACGAAGTGCAGGACTACGCGTGTGAGTGTCCGGAATGATCCGGCGAGATGTAGCTCAGCTCCAATGCCACAAACCATGTCCCTGTCCGGCTACGCTGGCGTGTTTGGTTCACTGTGGTTCTCAAACCTTTTGTCTGGAGACCCCCTTTCGATACCCTTGCTGAGAGGGGGGGGTCCCTCACAATAAATTTCTGGGTGAGGGCATGATGAAGTTTGCCAACCGGATGACAAAATTTGCGGATCGGTACTGATAAAATTGGGAGGTGGGGTGCCTGGGTGCCATTATTTGGTGTTGCACAGTTTGAGAACCACTGATGCAGAGGAGGAAGTGGAAAGCACATCTAATTCTAACAGAAACAGCTCTCTTTGACATGTTGAGGTTATAGTTTGTATAGCTGCAGAGTGAGCGGATATCCAGCCCTTATGTCAGTGGAATACACCACAGTGACAGTAGAGTACAGAGAGTGTTATTGGTCCTATTACACCCAGCTGCCTTTGCCAATCTATCTCTGAGAAATAAAAGAGGAGCATAATAGCTGGTGAGAAGCAGGATCTCATTGGAGGTGCTCAGATATCGTCACTGTGACAGATGGGGGGGGGCGGGAGTGCTGTCATGAGTCCTCAGGCTGAGATGGGGACATTGGGTGTCATTCAGCCACCAATCACAATGCCCTCATCATGTGCTCGCATGTATGTGTGTGTGTGTGTGTGTGAGCCTGGAGGGGGCGGGGCTCTGATCTGTGGACCAAGGATTCAGATGGAAGCTCCTTTTCACTAATCATATCCAATGTGGTAGATGAAGTGCCTGCTCTGTAGACCAGCAGATGCTCTCCATACCGTGCTCGCGGGGATCGACGCTGCTGGGAGCAGATTAATGGTGAATTCTGCTGGATTCTATCAAGATTGGTTATCTCCTCATTTAGAACATGGTAACCAGGAAAATGAGATACAGATGGGTTTGGAGATAGCACTCTGGATGACTAACCACAAGGGCAAAAAGATTTATAAGTATAAAATATTAAAAAGTACAAAGATTATTAATTTGCTTGTTTAAGATCCTACAGATTTAAAAATATTCAAATGTTAAAATATTCAAAACAATAAATAGCTGTAATATTCAATAAAAAAAAATAGTACCACTACTATACTAATAGCACCAGCAGTATAAGAGGGACATAATTGATCCCAGGGGGAAATTCTTGAAATAATAACCATAACAGTAGTATTTTTTGATAAACGTCTCCCCATTTGAATCTTTCCAAGAATCCTCACTTCACAAGTAACGCCTCCCGCAGGTCCAATTGGGAATGTTTCTGGGAATTTGGCGGGCAGCTTTGGCCTGGAGCCAGGCGGACCGCGCGGACACGGCGCACCGGGGCATGATGAATGGCATGAACAGGAATCGAAAAAGCCCCGGAGGAAAGACACGCCGGTGCTGAAGGCCCCGCCGCTGGTCCCCGGTAATCCCCTCTCCTCCCGTTACCACTCCCAGAGATGGCCTCCTCCAAGCTCGCGATGGCCGCCACCGTTGTTTCCGTCTCCCTCTGTTTCTCAGTGACTCTACTTCCTCTCCATTGAATGTAACAAGCCTGCGATTCTGTTTTCTGTGTTTCATTTCCTATTGCCAGGGGTGAAGCTGATTAAAGAGAAACGATGTGTGATTCACATGGAGGATGAAGAGAAAGACGGAAAGAATTAGCGTTCTTGGTAGCATTCTTCCAAGTCAAGATCTAGTGGTATGGAAATTCTCTTTTAGGAAATATGTGAACTTGTGGGTTAGTGTTCAACCCCTTTTATGCTTTGCATTTTATATAATAAAGACACAAATCCCTTATCTGAGCCCTTTAAATTCAGGTTTATTGTCGCAGATGTGCAATAAACTAGCATGGTAGCAAATAGGACCACATGGTCAACAGAGCCTTCGTTACACAGGAGGACGCACAACAAAGTCAAGATAAAGGTCTGAAAATGTTCACGATCATCTCAAAGCCTCCGATGGAGACTAATAGCAATGCTATAACATCACCGTAACAGGGAGAGGAGAGTACTGTGTGTACAAACGAATGCTACGCTAACAAGTTTGTAAGGGGAGGAGCTTGAGAATGTGCCGTTATGAATGCTGTGCAACGCAAGACAAACAAAAATCAAATCAGCAATGCGCCGGCATACCCAAATAACTCCATATGCTCAGACTGCTGGTTTATATATTTGGTAAATCCCACAACAGTCAGAATGTTCCACACAATTATTTTGGGAAAGTAAAACACCCAAAAATCTCCTTGTTGGTGTCGCCGTGTGAACATGAGTATACAACCTATCCACCTACTGTTTATTAAGTAGTAAATACTTGATGGGTTTGGTGCTAAGTTCTTGGTTGGTTAGTAATTGAAAGATATTTCTTTACTAGTTAACAACTAGTATGATGGGTAAAGCCTGACTACATGGTGCATTAATTTACATTTTCATGTAAATTATTGTCAAGTACAAGAAAAATCATATTTTTCTATACCAATATATATACTATATATTAATATATAGAGAAAAATGACACTCAGTAACTGGTATTACTAATGATGGTATGAATAACTGAATGAGAAATAAATAATGAAAGGACACAGTCTCCAGGTATGACATTTAAAGGGGCCATGCATCAAAGTTTTAAGTAACATGTGACAAATCTGCTTAATTCCAACCAAATACAAACTTTTAAAATGTAGCATATCGGCAAATGCGTCTTCTTCATTTAAAAACAAAATAGACAAATTCCACAAATAAGTAATTAAAAATACAGTTGGGCAGGATTTGATCAATTACACAAGAAGACTTTGAGACACAGACTACAATCTAGGACCATATGCTGTGCACAAGAGAGTCTTGCGGTAGAGAGTACAATCATCGCTTCCGTTTGGGAGCAAGGCCACGCCAGTTTTCGCACAGTGATTTCATTGGCCAGTTGCACTGACATAGGGATGGCCTTCTTCCAGGGAATGTATGAAACGTCAGTGTTAGAGGGTTTGATAATTAAGGCTTTGTTATTTATAGAGGAAATGACAGATGTGCTCAAAAAAAGATATTTACATAGAATTCTTGCCCAGATATTGGTGACTGGATTGAAGGCATCTTTACTGTTACCAAATCAAAAACTGAAACTTCTATGCCCTAAGCTTCTTTGCCCTGACTATGTCATGCCCCCACAGTGATTGTTGTACACATTCCTGAAGCAGTGATCCATATATTTGTACATTTGGAAATACATCTCAGCTCCAGGCCACAGCATCAGAATTTCTGAGTCACACACATGCGAAACCTGGAACATCCGTCATTAATTACGTGGCTTTTAGTTACTGTACTCTGTGGAGACCGCCTCAAAAACAGACATATCACATCTTAGCTAATTAATAAAAAACTTGCCAGATTTGTTAATTAACTGGTAAAAAACAACAACATGAAACTGAGCAGGTGATCATGTCAATTCCAGATGGTGAGAGTAAGAAGGACACTAAACCGACAACTTGCTGTATCTTGTGGTTTGGGCAGCAAAATGGGTTTAAAGAAAAAAACACACACAAGCCTGAGCCATGCACTGCATGCCCAAGTGTTTATCTGACATAGATTATGCTTCCCTGGAAAATAGAAATACTGAAAGCTGTAGAAAGTGCACTCAGTTCCAGTACTATAACACACACAGCACAAGCACACAAACACACATGGCTACCGAACATGGCCAGCAGATGGCGCTCCAAGCCGCGCACTTTCGGGGGATGAAGGCATATTGAGACTGATAGATGAAGAACTGTCACAATTCACCAGAAAGCTGCAGGACAGCAGGAATAAGGCAGAGTAATAATATTGAATGAACCTGCATTTATTTACCAAATACTAAAGATGAAATCCCGAAAAGCTACGTAGGTCAAGCCGTAACATAACACTGCCTTTGATACAAGACTGGTTAGCTATGAATTTATCGATAATTATGGCTAATTGAAAATTAGCTTCAAAATTTGACAGTTCACTTTATAATTAGCTCCCAATGTGACCTTAAACAAAAGAAAACTCAAATGGTAAAATCATCGCATAATTCTTCCAAAATAATAAAGCAATGATCTTGCATTGTTTGCATTAAAATAAAACAGCGTAAAATGTTTTAAAAAAATACAGAATAAAACTACAGATATTTCCAGGAATTTGCAAAGCGGTAACCACCTGCTATTATTTCCCACCAAAGTCAAACGAACACAAATACCGTACACAGGCTCACAGTATTCATGTGTCAACAGAAATCATAAATTATCGGTCCTGCACCAGAAAACAGTCAATCAAATAAACTGTTTGTCCTGTAACAATTAGAACGTCACAATCAAGCAGGAAATAAAATGTTTATGGCGATGCACTGATACAGGTACCCCTTCGAACCCGAGTGCACCAGCCCATGGGGAGGGGGGCAGTAGGGTTTTCAGGTGATGCACCCTCATTCCCTAGCACACCGACACCACACATATGCCCGCAGGTACTAAAATATCGAATCCACAGCTTGTTTAGCTTTTCAGTATACATCAATATATACACAATATACTGGATTAGGAGAAAAATCCTTTATCATACTTTATATTCAGGGTTTATTATTTTCATTATTATTCAGCATACACTATTTAATGTCTTTTAAATAAATGTACATTCATAAACTATAAAATATATTGTCTAACATGTAATAAATGTGTTTTAAGTACTTTTTTAAAATGTTCATATATTAAAATGTGTTACTTTGTATAGTGCTGTACATCACATAAGTATCCCCTTTTTAAAATAATGGGTCTTTGAACTTTTTCGATGTTTGTTATAGAATGGATGACGCTTTTATTGTTCATCACCTGTCGTTAAAACTCCACTGACAAGCTGGGAAATGGAAAAGGAAAGAAAGAAGACGTGTACTGGTACTGAACGTACTGGGGGGACAGTGTTCCATATAACAGGCGTTATGTAACAGGTGTGTTGCAGTTCCTAAACCAAATAGCCATTATTTTATTAATTTTATTCATTTCATACCACAAAAAAGCTTAAAACTACTGGTGATAGACATCTGCAATAAATGATAAGAGAAATGATAATAAGTTACAGCATCCAAATAATAAGTATGATAATAATAATAATAATAATAATAATAATATAATAATAATAATAATAATAATAATGACAACAGCAGGGGGCCTGGTTGGCTGTTTCCAGCAGTCAGCATTGCTGAGTTCTAAAGAGACTGCACAACTTGGTACCTTAACTGTCTCAGTCTCATGAGTTGCCGTGACGATTCTGGCGACTTTTCTAAAGGCCTGCAGTCATTGGTCACCGAGTTGTAAGAGCGACGGGGAGTGAGGAGTACTTGGGGGTTTGGAGATGAGTGGTCCGTCCTGTGGGGGGGGGGGGGGGGGGGGCCCCCGCCCCCCCCCC
>JAODKL010000081.1:5757342-5775604 GCA_026780765.1 Petrocephalus schoutedeni | reverse complement strand
GGGGGGGGGGGGGGGGGGGGGGGGGGGGGGGGGGGGGGGGGGGGGGGGGGGGGGGGGGGGGGGGGGGGGGGGGGGGACCCAGCTCCCCCCTCACTCTGGCTCGGGTTCTGTGGGGAAAGACACAGCGGTCACTGCGGGGTCCTGACTCACTCCATTGGGGTGGGGAACCCCCTAACATTAAGGCACTCTGACGCTGGCCGGCTGTGCTACCAACTTTACACAGATACCACTGGGCTTCAAATAATTACAGGACTAAATATCATCAACAAAACTATCCAGGCTGAAAACTAACCAATCATTCCTATTAGAGTATGACGGCTGGGCAAATTGGGCTGCTCATTACCGTTGGATCTGTACTCTGGAGTCGTGGAGTTGTTTTTTAAATGTGTATTTGTGCATAAATGATGCGTAATTCCATTGTGGTAGACAGGAAAACAAAATTCTTTTAAAAGCTCCTGATAGCGGATTTATGTCACAATAATGGTGTTATGCTATTAGTTAGCCTCTAGGGGGAAACCCTGTATTATACATCAACAAAAAACAAAAGACATCGCCTCTAACATAATAATAATAATAATAATAATAATAATTAATAATACAAAACGAAATGACAAAATCTAACCTTTTATAATTTTTGACACTAATCTTCAGCTGCTGACCCAATTTTTGTGTCACAAAGTTCCGCCTCTCAGGTATAATTTCAAAATTGATCATGAATTATGATTACTATAAATAAGCATATAGTAGATATGCATAGCTATTAAAATTTAAATATTCATTAGACTGTACTCAACATTTTCCACATAGCCCAATTTAGCCTGTATCCCGAGCCTTAAATTGTGTAACCTAAACCGTTGTGTTTGGGAGACGCACGCCCTCGTCGTCCTCACAATCAGTCCTCATTAGTGTCACGGTCTGCCCATGTGATCCTGGTGTGCCACGTCCCTTGTTCTCCACGTGCGTATTCCCTGATCGTGCCCAGTTACCCCGTGTTTTGTCCTTGATGTCTAGCCCTATTTAGTCTGTCTGTGTCATGCCCCAGTGTCGGTTATTGAGTGTGTTGTTACGCATCGTTCATGGTTGTTGCCGCTACCTGTGCCTGTTCTGTCCTGCCTCGTCCGAATAAACGTCTGTGTCAAGTACAGCCTGCATCATGGGTCGTCGATCCCGCAAAAACCATGACATTTAGTGTTGCCATTTTTCATCTGAAGAAATAAGGGAGGCCACCCCATACCTCCCTGTATCCACAACAATAAAATATGCGGCGGGGGGAGTCTGATCACGTGGTCCAAAAATATGAGACAAATCATATCCCATATTGGTTCAGAACACGTATCAACATGGGATTGGCTACAATAAACAAGTATTTACAAACAGTATTTACAACTGAAGTACTCCACATTCTTGCCTCTTTCACTTAGAGTATACCAATTCCTTGCCCATAAACTTACAAGAAATAATGGCAAACAAGTGAGTTTATTTTGCCTGATGGCTAAACTCATGTTCTGGCTGGTCAAACATCTTTGTGTCCTGAACACGAATGATCGTGCAGCAATGGAAAGACTAGGGGTGAATTTCAATATACAGACTTAACCGTACTTGCTTCCTTGTGTACCCGTTTTACACCATCTTCCATTGCCGAAGACCAGTTCCAATACTAAGAACACAAGTACAGAGGATGGTAAAAATCCCAGGGGCTGGTCTTACTCCACCCCCAAATATCAAGGATACATTGACTGCATCCTCACTGAATGAGACCAATCCCATGATTCATTGTGCTGCAAGTTTATTATTGGAAGTCAAGTTACAACTGGTCTTGCCCTGACCACGAGTACAGTCAATCCCGGTTTGAGATTCACCCTACGTGAAGACTACTTCACTGGGTGGCTTTAAAAACGTGTAATTTACCATAATCATCCTGCTAAATATAGAAGGGGATGAGAAATACATTGAAGTCTATTAGCTTAGTGAGGCAAAAAATGTTTTGCTTTTATTAACATTTTTTCAATAGCTGCACTTTTTCGGTTTAACATATGTCACATGTTATGTGACATGAATAGTTAAAATTTTTCTTTTATCTGTTTGATGAAGTTCTGCTTTACTTAAAAAAAAACGTGTCACGGGTACGCACCAGCCATAAACATCCCGTTCTCTGTCCGCCGCGTCTGATCTGGGTTGCTGCTGTCCATGTGACTCTTGGCTGTTGCATCCAGTGGTCCGTTCAGCTCCTGGGTCTGGAGCCCAGGCTGCTCTGAGGTCTCCTGCTGGGCTTCCTCCTCTGCCTCACGTCTGACCTCCTCTTCTACACCACGCCTGGCCTCCTCCTCTGCTTCACGCTTGGTCTTCTCCTCCAGGTCTAACAGAATATTCAGCCACGGCAGGGAACACAATATCATTTCCAGTCCCAGTCACCAGAGGGAGCTGGGAGGCAATTTCAGATTTTTCACTGCCTAATTAGTAGAGTGCCTACACCTGGGCCTAGTTATTTTCCTACTTAAGTTGCACCTGACTCTGCCTTTGTTTCCAAGTCATGGGATTACCTGCTTGAGGGTATGCTGGTGTGCTATTTTTTTTATTTTATATGTGTAAATTCTGGTTTTGGCCTCTTTGGAGGCTTTTTGGTAGGAAGAAGGTAAACGGAGACCTCTGTCCACTAGAATCCTTTGCAAAGTCAGCCGCTAAACTGCAGCTGGGTTTCCAGCTACTTCAGTAGAAAGAATTTTCCAGAAAGCCACATGACACACAGACAGCTTTGGCAATGAGTTTTACGGGAATCACTATTCACATCCAGCCAGTTTATCACCTGATCCCCAGATGATGATTTTATGATTCCTCTTCCCCCCATATTTGGACAGATAAGATAGATACTTTAGATTCTTATAGGGCTCTCTGGAGAGACATAAAGTGACTTCATACAGCTGAGAAATTCTCAGTTTATTAGCAGAATGACTGTGAGGCCCTCAGCAGGGTGGAAGGCGCAATGCTGACTTTTATTATCGTTTTTTTATTTTATTCACATGTGCAACATTAGAGCTATGGATTTTTGCAGGTCTCTGAAATGAGTTTTTACACAAATGAAATGGTCAAATGGGGGTGGTGGCTGTTGAATATGAGTAGTTATTGTCACAGTTGCTTTGTGGCAGATACCAGGTGCTGAGTGGTGGGGGGTATTTCTTAAAGAGCTGGATCTGTCAGTTCAGCAATCCATAATGGCTACCCTACGATGGTTTTATTACCTAAAAATCATTTACAGATTTATGATTCTCAGTGACGTGGGAATTGCTGACCATACAATATTGAGATAGCTCACAGGACAATAGCAGGGACGTGGGTCCCTCACATGCATGCAACCACATGCATGCTGCATACAGGCTCTCAGCTAAGTGCTTTTCTCAGAGCAATTCCAACAGGGCTCATAATCTGACCCCAGCAGTCCTAGTTTATAGGACCATTTCCCCCTGTCCATTAGGCACTGAACCAATGAACACTGTTATATATACTCTCAAACTACTCTAATGGACTCAATTTCCCATAATGCACAGCAAACTACCATTACAGCAGCCCGCAGAGCTCATAATACACAACAAACACAAAGCCCCTTGTTTAAGTCCCCCGCAGTTCGTCCCACCCAGTGCAGCCTGGCCCCAGAGCACCTTTGGCTGCCTGGGCCTGCCACTTCTCCCGGTTTTGGGCCACCTCGACGCTCCACAGGGATTTGAAGATCTTGAGGTCGACGCTGAGCAGGGAGCAGTTTAGGGACGTGCCCCCGTCGGAGCCGGTGGTCTTGGCGGTACAGCGCTTCGCCTCGGCGGAGTTGATGCTGTTAAGACTGCGTAGGGAGGGGGGAGTCAGGTATGAAGCAACACAGGACATGTGCAGGCAACAATGCAGGCTACAATACTGCCGTTTGCGGGGGATGCAGAGTGAAGCCTCCAGCTAGTCATCAGCACATGGGACAGACCGTTAGGATCACACCCTCATCGCCCCCACTCCCACTCCCATCCCGGAGACGTCAAAGCTCAGTCTCTGATTTCTGGGGCAGGGGGGACCTGCTGGGGCCTGATTAAGGTGAGGGGAAACTGCAGGAGCTCGCCAGAAAAGTGGCAGCAGGGACCACAGGCAGGGTGCACCGTGACGGACGAGACAGAGGCATGCAGACACGGATGGGCGGCCTGTAGGCGATCAGGGATGAGAAGGCAGCCACTACCAAAGATATGGACGTGACATGACACAGATGTCAGGGGAAAACATCTGTAGGTCTGTGAGCCTGTGGTGAAGGAACCGACAAGCTTTTCCTGGAACTCCTGGAATTATGAATGAGATTTCCTGATTTTCAGAGGATGGGCAGAGGGTCATAAAAGTTAGGGATGAGTCAATGGAAGGGCCGAGTGGGCGTGGCCAACCTGGAGCGCCGGAATCCCGCCAGACCCGAGTGCGAGGCCTCGTCAATTAGCGGCGTGACTATCTTCTCTGCCATGTCCGTCAGCACGGTGAATGTGGGAACCACAATAAAGTCGATGAACCCTGGGGGGGGGGGGGAGGTTGGGGTGAGGAGGTGAGATCACCAAGGTGACATAACAGCATGAGACTTACTGTCCTCTGGAGTGACTGACAGCAGCGGGTCAGGGAGGGCACTCACCAATCTGGGACTGGGCCACCATGGTGGAGTTGCGGTCACACAGCGGGGAGAAGGGCAGCCCAAGCTCCGCCTCCTTATCGCCCTGCCAACATGGAACTCAGTGTCACCAGCCTAACGTACAAGAAGTACACCGATCCAATGAGCAACCAGAAACTAAGTGTTGCTGCTCTGCAACGCAGCCAAACGATGCTCTGACACTTAAGACAACACAGAATGCCAGGTGTACTGCATTACCCAATGCTAACCTGAAGCTGTCAGCATGCTACTTACTCCTAACTACCTAGCTAAGTTACCCAAACTCCACCCAAACTTTCTGATGGAGAGTACAAGACACCATCCTCTACTGACAAAGAATCCTGTGCTGTTTTTGTGGTCCCCAACAAGCAGCATAGATGCTAGCGGCCTCAGTAAGGGGCCTGCTGGTGGTGCACCTAGTTCTTGGCCATTATGAGGCTCACCATGCATTGTCCTCAACAAAGCAGTTACATTAGTGTGAGAAGTGGGACATGAATTTATACGGAGAGCAGATGAAGCATAATGTTCCCCTGAGGCGGAATCCATTCTCACATCCATGGGCCATTTGTTATCGAGGTCACGGAAGCCCTTTACCATCCCAGAAGCCGTGCCAAGAGGATCATTGGGAAATATTACCTTCAGTACTGTTTTGAGTATCACCATGCCCCCCCTCCAAGTAACCATCAGAGTTTGGTACAAAACTAAACCAAAAACTAATAGCAGCAAAGCATTAAAATTAGCATCTTCTCAGGATGAGTCCCTGCCTGACCAGCAAGTGTCGCTGGTCACTCCTTTCTTAGTGTTTGATTGTAATTGGCCCATTCCTGTCCCCTGTCCTACCCTTCTTATCTGTGTATATAAGTGCCCGCCCCTACCCTTTTGTAAATGCGTTTGCGTTTGTAAATGCTGTTTGCTGGTTTTGTTCCGGTGTTGCTTCCTGCTCTAGTTCTGTCATTTTTTTTTACCTACTGTCATTTTTTGCCCCTCATGGTCCTTTCTATGAGCCGCAATGTGGATTGTCTGTCCTTCATCACGTCCGTGTGTCCGCGTGACACATCTAAGTGCCCGCAAGACAGACCAGTTCCCCCAGTGATATTTGGCTTGAGTACCAGACCATCGAAATCAAACTTTGGTCGATCTCTCTCACACACAGCAAAAGTTCGATTTTAATAGAAGGCTGAGTCTAGTGGCTCCTATTTCTGCATGCTGACTATCTCAGAGCGGTCCCCGGAGCAGTTTCGATAACGAGCTTTTCACAGCTGTACCTTAATGACCACACACCTGCAAAGATGTTTGCATCATTGCAAATGGCCAAGCTATAAAATAATCATTATTAAAGGTAGGCCTGCACCATTTGTTGTTTTGGCATTTTCTATTAATTTGATCGATAGCACATCAAATAAATGTTAAGCCTTGGGACAAGTTACCTTTACGAGACAAACGCCTTCTTGTGATTTTGGATGCAGGTTGTGCACACGTGCAGGGCATGCTGGGAGCTATTCTGGATTTTTCCTCCTGCCTACCACTCACAGCAGCTGCTGCTGGCTGGCATCCTGAGCGCGGCTTTTAGAACCAAGACTGTTTTATGAAAGATCATGTTTTGGCAGCTTGGCAGCAAAAAGGGGAAGCGAGGCTGAAAATAATCACCTCACGTCAGAGAGGAAGGGAGCGGTGCCAGCTAAAACAAAATGCATTAATCCTCAATTATTTAAGTATGTGTCGGGATTTCCTGCTTACAGCGCAGAAGGGTGCGTGGGTGGGTTAAAAATCACCAAGGTCAGTCCAGACGTACCCATGCAAAAAATCTATTCTAGGTGACATAGGAAACATGTACTGTGAATCGGAGAGGACTGGGGATGTAAATAAACAGGCTGGGACTGGTCAGGAGACTGACGTACGGCCGAATGTGATGCGTCACTCCATAACTGGTGACCAAGCTGTGGGGTATGTGGGCCCGGGGGCCATGTAAACAGATGTCAGGTGACCTCACCTGCCTGAAGAACTCTTCCAGCAGGGACATGGTCCAGTGATGATGCAGGTCCCAGTTTTTGGCCGGGTGGCTGATGTCAGCAGTGTGCAGTAGCAGAGATAAGGCCTTGGGCTTGTCGATCCTGTGAGGGAGGGTGGCGATGAGCATGGGCCGATGTTCTCCCGGGTTTACAGAATGCTCCTGTCCTTCCTCTGCCTCCCACTGCTGGGACTCAGCGGTATTATTTTGTGTTGTTTGGGTAAAAGCTCATTTTCTGCCCCCTCCACCCATCCACCATTCACTGCACCCCAGGCAGCCATCGCTTCTGCGGTGCTGTTTTTCTGGAGTCGCTGATTGAGGTTTCTCTCGGCCTGGTCCGAGGCTCTCCTGGCGAATCAGAGCGCGCCATGTGGTGATGTTTATAATGATCACGTCCCTGAGAGCCCGGGCGTTTAGACGGCAGTGGCGGCAGAGCAGAACACAAAAGATTTATAACTCAAAGATATAATAATCAAAGGGGCTCAGATTCTGCATTTTGTTTGGGCCAGAGCTGCGTTTACTCATGTGTGGAAGGACGATGCAGGCATTTTGTACAGCTACTCTGGAAATCCTGTTAGTAAGTGTGTATGAGACGAGGTGTGGTTTTTGGATTCGGTGGCTCTGGCAGTGAACTGACCCTTCGGGTTGCTGCAAGGAGTTCTTCATGGCTTTGACCTGCTGGAAGTGGCAGGACATGTCTGTGGCCAGGACCATCTCTACCACCAGGGCCCTCAGCTCTCTGTGGAGGGATGGGAGAAGAAGGTAACCTCAGATCACCTTGATTGCCACTGTTTCAAGCCCACTAAGGAGACTTACTCTTGGGCCATTGAGCAGGTCTTTTAAAGTGGTGTTTCTGGAGCCCATCCTCAGGGACCCCCAGACAATCCACAAAAACGTGAACCGACTGGGGGTCCCCAAGGATGGGTTTCGGAAACCAACGCTTTCAAAGACCTGCTCAATGGTCCAAGAGTAAGACTGTTTTAAAGTACACATCTGTCCAGGTAAAAATAACCTAGTGATGATCAGATAGCGATGATTGTGGTTGCTAAGAAACAAAATAATGATAATAATAGTGCCCATTGTTTCAGATTATGCTTTATGTTATTTGTTATTGCTATCTAATCTTCTTTCTAAACAAGAAAAAAACACGTTACATGACCTACTGATGGAAAACATAAGATGACCCCGATCGCAGGTGGACTGCCCACCCCCCCGCCTGGCCCCAACCTCTCCATATACTCACCTCCAGTCATCCTTCGATAAGTTGTACAGGATGTTCATTTCATCATCATCCTGTAGGAGGCGGTATGCTGCACTTACGTGGTGGCTCTCGAGTACTGCCCTGTCATTGTACAGTATGGCAGTGTCTGATCTGTGATTAAAAACAAAAAGCAGTATTTAATAGCTTTTGATGATTTAACATTGGAATATATGCTTAATAAAAGTAACACAATACAAACTAAAAATAATTTCTGTTCTCCAAAAAGTTATCTTGTTGGATGGCTAGATGAACACCACTTCAGTTCCCAAACCTCTCCTCAAGGGGCACCTCAGCCATTCATTGTATTCATTACATTTCACCACCAGCTCAATTAGTTAATTAACTTAATAGTTTAAATAACACGGCATGCAAATGGTCAACTCAAAAAATCCACAGGTATGTTGGATGGTTGCTGAAAATACTGGGGTGTCTTCAGGAGAGGTTCTGAAATGACTAACCTGGTACCCTTTGACAGAAATAATATCAACATCATTTTCTTTGACTGCCTTTTTCATAGGCCTGTACATGTGAGTATTATTTTGAACACATTGCACTGCACACGTAGTATCTCATTTTTTCATCAATATGTTATATAAATCAATAACTGGCTGCCAGGTGACCTGGGCCATTTGTATTGCTCAGTTCCGCCCGTCGCTCGTCCTGAATTATTTGTGTAAATTGGTGCTTTGTTCTGTCTCGGCCCAGTAACCCAGATCCCGACTGACGCCAGAGTCAATCCCAGGAATCATTTCCCGCGTTCGGCTTGACTGCTTCCGCCTTGCATCCGCTTATCATTTGGCCCGTGTCTATAAATGGTATCACTGTTTAGGCCATGTCAGCCCAGGCAGGGGCCTCTGTTGCTTCTGGGACACCACTTAAAAAGTCAGTAGTGTAGTAACTACTTGTGGCCAGCAGGGGGCACTATGAAAATTCATGGTTTGAGTGGTGGTGAACCACACTGCTGACCCCAGGTCTTCTCTAACACAAGCTGGTCCTGCTCTCCTCTCTTACTTTATATTTTGACTCTTAAATGCCTCTCCCCTGTAGCTGACAGAGCTAAACGTCAGTGGATCCTTCCCAGCCCTCGCCACGCCCCCTTCCCTCATGGACATGCCCCTTACCTGGTCTGTATGTGGAAGTTGTTGGTGGTCCCGGTGTGCTCGTAGTCGTGGATGGCTGCGGCGAAGATCATGGCCAATATCTCCAGCTCCGTCAGCCAGTGCTGGCGGGTAAAGGTGTGGTGAGAGGGAATAATAAATGAGAGAAGAAGGAAAGAAAGAGAGGGAAACAAAGGAGAGGACCAAGGAGGTAAAGTTGCCCCTCTACTGCTGCATTCGATGCCATACAGCTGCTTCACCTCGGCTTTTCCCTCTCCCAGACACCTGAAGGTCACAGTCCGACTCATAGGATGTTACAGCATGGCCATGTAAAGGGGCAGGGCCACAGGGCATCAGCCCCAGCTGAAAGCTGATCGGCCCACAGAGTCACCGTCTATCAGTCACCGATTCTAAATTTCTTATTGGCTAATGATAAGGTTGGCCTCTCTGTATGAATTATGGTCCCACTTATGCCCACCCCCCCACCACGACAGTAAGGGCCAATCACACTTCAGCTACAGGAGGTCCCGGTCCCATCAGGACCTAGACCAGAACAAGTGAATACGCAGAGTGTGTGTGGAGTACAAGTGGCATTAACTCGGATGACAGTGACAAACCCATTGATGAGAAGGGCCCTGCATTCAGATCACTGCGTGGAATGATGCATGCCGGCTCCCCCTGCCTGTTGATTTAATACGCGATGACAGATGTCACTCCCCAGCCCGTAATGCAATTGCTCTGAAGGTTAAGCCCATAAAAACATATTGAAGGAACAAGCTTCTGTTGTAACATTATTTCTGTGATAAAATGAAATGAGAGATTAAAGAAAAAAACACATCATGCCTTTTATAAACGGCACAGGGCTGCAGGATAGTGGGTCTGTATTAAATTAGCCTTTTTCTGACATTTCTCAATGATGATGGGCTTTCCGGCGCTACTAGGCGGGGGCGGAGGGAGTTGGGGGGGCAAGGGGCTTCCATCTCTACGCAGAATAATTAAGGATAAATGCCCTAACAGAGACGTCTTATGAGCCGACTGCACCACATCTCCATACCAGTCAGACCTGGGCACATTTTTCATGACTATTGAACGACACCGAGCATCACGTTGGTTTTAGATGCCGGTCAGTTGTACTAAAATTGCTTTCAATGGCACAAGCCAAAATATACATTAATTAAATTTAAAACAAGCAGTCACAGCAAACAGATTAATGTGAAAGAGGCAGCCCAGAGATCAATGTGCTCTCAGGCCTGGGTGAGTACCTCTCGGCGAGTTACCCCACCCTGTCGCTGTAAATCCAGACGTGTCGGTTCCTGCAGGGCGCGGTGGGATCAGTAACAAATGATACGAAATCAATTACTGTGCTCTCAAATGCCCCCCCACCCCCCGCCACCGGGAGCCACAACTTTCTCTGCTGTGCCCCACACAGTTTCAGGACCCATCCTGTCCCGGACACAGTCTCTGTCAGAGTGCAGCAGTCCTGTTCCGAGGAGATAAGGCCCTCCTTTCTGTTATTAGATGTCTTTGTAGTTTTTCCAGTAAAAGCACAAATCTGTCATGCCCCAAGCGATTATGGCACCAACCATCTCTCTCAGTGCATTGGGGGTATATTCCTTGTGGAGAACCAGAAATTTTAGGCCATACCAGTGCTAGGCTTCTCATGATCTCTTGCTGTGCTTGGGTTAGTGACTGAACTACGCTTTGGCATCATCAGGCTTCCCAGGATGCCTTGCTGTGTCTGAGCTGGTGACTGTGGCTGTGTGACTGTACTAACCACCATCCCCGTCTTCAGCAGAAGGTAGTGCACCGTCTGCGTCACGTCCGCGGCGTGTATCAGGTTGTGATATGGGTTCTTGTGTTTGCTGTAGCCCACCTCCAATGCCTCCACAAAGGACACCAGGGCGGAGATGGGGATCTGCAGTTAGGAGGACAGGAGGGGAGAGCCCGGGGACAGAGGGAGGCTGAGAAACAGGCCACTGGATCACAGTTTACCAACACAGCCCAGAAAAACTGGTCAGGGTTGATCTTAAATGCAAACATTTTTTTAATGCAGATGGAGGTTATCCAGTAGATTCTTCTTGTTTTGATATCAAAAAAGCCATTTGAGAATGCAGATAAAAGGGACCTGTTTTGCTTACCTTAAAGCGGTTGATCAGGTCATATCTTGTGAGCAAGTCATAAAATATGAATTTCAAAGCATGGTCACCACTGGCGTCGTTCAGGCTGAACACGTTGAATGACCACTTGTCAATGTTCTATTGGAACAGAAGAAGGGTTCATTTTATTGTCTGTAATGAGAAGCGGGTCCTGCAATAACAAAACTTTACAGGAAATCCATAAGCTTGCATGATTATTGATTATGGGGGCAGTGAGTGGCTCAGTGGGCTGGGACTGTACCCGTAATCTGACGGTTGCTGGTTCAAATCCCATAATTTCACGGTTGGGTCCGTGAGTAAGGGTTTGACCCCAGTTGCTCCCGGTACTGTCTACTCTTCTCAATTGTATGTTTCTTTGCATTAAAGTCTCTAAAGAATGTCTATGTATATGGATTACACAGTATGCAGTATGTGTATATTGATTACAGAGTTATTTCTCCTTTGGTGGGTTCAGCCAATAAGTCCAGTTGAAACCAGAAGACCTCGTAAATCAGAGTGGCCCTGTATGTACTGGTAGCTTTTGGGTGTTCTGCTCTTTCCGTATCTACCTCTTCTATCCCAGACTAATAGATGGGTTTGTTTGATTAAAATCCCATCTGAACCGGGTTCTATGCAGTAAGAAGTGGCCTGGCTGGTTGAGGAGGACATGTTAAGCTCGTGTGTGTGTGTGGCATGATGACAATTCATGGCCAAATCAGAGGAGAATCACAATTACAGAATGCAGAGTTTATATTGAAGCTACATGTGTTACATTAGGAATAAAAGGCCTGATGTAAAGGCAGGTAAACTATCAAGGGCTCTGTGTGGCTGTGTCTGGGCCAGGACTCAATACCTTAAGGACAGCTATGACAGAAGGGGGGTAACTCAGGCCCACCATGTTCGAGGTCCGCCTGTACATCCTGTTTGGGGGGGAGATAAGACCAGGGAAAGTCAGGGAAAGTCAGGGAGAGCCAGGGACAGCGAGGGACAGTCAGGGGCAGTCAAAGAGGTTTAGGGACAATCAGAGCCAGTCAGGGACTGTCAGGGAGAGCCAGGCACAGTCAGTGACAGTCAGAGACAGTCAGGGACAGCAAGGGATGGTCGTTGCTGCTGAGTGAAATCTGTCAATGTGGATTGAACAACCTCAAACCCCTAGCATCACCATCAACTTAAATTAGCATATATTCTGCATAGTTTTTTGCATTTAACAGTTTTTTCTCTTTCCACAGAGGGTGAGACATTTCCATAGATTTGCACCATTAAATATGCTCAATCTTTTATGTAAACCATCATATAAAAAATTAAGTAAACTTCCTAAATCTGTAAAAGAAAAACTGAAAATGAACAATGAAAATTGAGCTCTTAAAATAATCATTATTGACTCATTCGTGTTATTGCGTCATTATAATTATTATGTCACTTTCTTGCAGGCCTGAGTGTGACCACGCATGTGTGTGTGGGCCCACCTCTCCACGAATATCCCAGCCTGCACAGCATGCACGATGCTCCGAAAACGAGGCTTTTCCTCTGTCCGCCGCAGCATCAAGCCCATCTGCCGCGTAAAGGTGGATGCCAGCCAGTCCCGCACCTCCGACGGCACCGAGTCTGACTGGATGTCGCTGAGCTCATCCTCAGTGTCCACCAGCCGCCTGCAGGGGGCGAGCCGGTGAGCGCCAGAGTCATTACAGCAGGACAGAGGGGTCAACAATGGGGGATAAAGAGACCTTACAGGAGGACAGAGGGGACTATACTGGGGGACGTAGAGACCTTACATTAGGACAGAGGGGACATAGACTGGGGGACAGAGAGACCGTACATTAGGACAGAGGGGACATAGACTGGGGGACAGAGAGACCGTACATTAGGACAGAGGGGACTAGATTGGGGGACAGAGAGACCTAACAGTAGCACATAGGGGACATAGACTGGGGAACAGAGATACCATACATTAAGGCAGAGGGGACTAGACTGGGGGACAGAGGGACCGTACTGAAGATCCACAGCTTTTTATAGCCTGAACAAGGGTACCTGGTCTCCTCGATGTACACGGACTCCAGCACTGAAGCTGCATATTCCAGGTTCTTCTTCAGATCCACCACCGAGGCCTCTCCCCTCTCCAACTGCTTCACCAGGCATCGTAATCTGGAAGTAAGCGGACGGGAACCTGAACCCAACAACGTACTGCCCTGGACCATTATCAGATACAGACACGAATCATTGTCAGACACAACTGAACCAAACCGGGGGAACCAATCAAACCAGCGGACACTGTGATTGCAATCTTTGCGGATTTAAGTCCCAAAGGTAGCCACAAAGCTTCCAAATACATTTCAAAGACATTTTTATCCAAAGCAGCATATGATGCAGAAAGCAGGGTCAGTCCATTCCTGGACCAGTTGAAAGTTAAGGGCCTGGGATTTGACCTGATGGCATTCTGATCACAGACACTGAGTCCTGCCCCTTTGAGCCAAACAACTAAAAAAAAACTGGTAAACACAAGAAGTTAAACAGTAATTCACAGTCCAAATGAATCAAAACAGAAAATACACATAAAGGGAATACCAGAATATACTTTATTTATCCCTGTGGAGAAATCAACTTGTTTTCTCTGTTTCCAACGTGGTTTTAATGACAGGGTCGCTGCAGTGGACAGGCAAACATATGCCCTGCTGTGTGTTTATTTCTGCTGTTTATAGAAATGCGCCCCATGTTAATCCCAACAGCGGGCATCCTTCTGCGGCACAGCCCGCACGTGCTCAGACCGTCTCCCGCCGCGTGATGCCGAGGTGTTAATGCAGACGCCCGACCCCTGGGCCCGCCGGCATTAACGCGTAGAGACGGGCTCGCTCAAAACAGAACCCCTCCGATTCCCGCCCGGCTGCTCTAATCCAATCCAGTCCATTAGCTAAATATCTCCTTCTCCGTGTCCGGGGAGTAATTCCATTCCATACTGTTGCCATGCGCCTCACGTTCCAGTAAACCTGCAGAGACTGGATGGCTGCAGTCTCCTCTAGAACATTCCGAGGCCTGCGTCCCCTCACGGGGAGCCAGGAGCACCTCAGCTCTAAGTCATCCCAGGCTGCCGACATTCGAGGTGGAGGAAAGTCATGAGGTGTCACAGACAGATCTTTGTCAAGAAAGCATGCCACCCGCCCCCACATGAGCAGACCGGCCAGTCCTTGACCCCCATGTCACGCAGTGAGTAAACGGCAGGTGGTCACCGGTGGTCTTCAGGTGCGGGTGTGGAAGCAGCACTTAATCCCTCACTGAAACGTCCCCCCAGGAAGACGTCCAGCGTTCCGGAAAACGAGACGTGGGGAAAAACTTGTATGTGTCCCTGGCGAAATGGTTTGACTGAGAAAAAAAAACTTATGAAAAAAGACAGGGATGGGATTTTAAAATGCAACTAATCACCCAGTTTTCTGTGATTAATCGCATCGAGTCCAGCTACCATTAAAATTTAGAATCATAAATATTTACACAGTGAATCCCCAAATTAACATAAAATGAACGCAGAGTGCCGAGTGCGTATTTTAATATTTCTTCAACATTTTATCTTATGATATATGGATTATTTCTTAATATCATCTCTGTGGTAAAAATTGCAAAATGTCCGGCATACTTCACCATGGAAATGACCCCAGGCCAGCACACCGATACAGCAAAATGCTCTACTGGCCCTCACACACCCCAGTAGGTAACAAAGAGCAAACCTGTAATGATGCAACAACCTGCATTTTCTATTAAATGGTAATTAATGACACGGCATCTTTTCATTGTAAATAAAGGATGATTACTAGTAAACACAAAAATGTCACAGTTTCCCTGGATGAACCTGGATTAAGCTCATTAATAAGCTCACTACAGACACCAGAGAGCGGCCCACATTCCCCGGGGCAGCTGTGAGAGGCATTGGTAAGCCACAGGGCATCACTAACACAAGGATCCAGTCTGGGTCCCCTGGCATGCTGTGGAAATCGCATCCGCATCAGGCATCAGTCTGCTCCCTTGTGGCCCTGGGGGGGGGGTGTTCGACCATTCCATAATAAAGATGGAATTACCGCTATTCAATGGCACGGCTATGGATAATTTCTGGACATTTCCTCTGTCGGCGCAGGGGCAATTCAAGGGCAAATTTACGGCACGTCGCAGTCTGCGCAGAGCTAGGGGTGATTGGCGACCCGTGCAGAAACTCCAGAAGGCCTCCGCGAGGAGAGGAGCACCGCTTTTACTAAGAATCCTTCACAAAGACGCAAAGACCAGTCACTCAGACGGCATTTTCAGAAATACAGCGGCGATGTAATCTGAGGGAAAGCGAGGCCGGTGTATTAGCTTATCGCGGGATAGGCCGACAGAGAGAGACACAGCAGCGCGAGTGAGCGAGAGAGCGAGAGAGTCTGCTGCAAGGGAAATGGCCCAAACTCCATTATTTCTCTGCCCAATCGACCACAGGTCCCTTCCAGCTCATGCATTTTAAAAGTCCAGATCATTTGGGTTTTAAGATTAATCTGCTCGCTAGTGCAGCGTATCCTGGAAGCTAACTGCAGTGCTTCAATGTCTGTACGCATTATTAGAAACAAAACGTAATTTCTTGATTCATTACTGTCAGGTTTAAAGTAGCCTAGTGAAGGTGGACATCCCATAATATAGAATGTATACATTCTGGTTTTGAAAGCTCTCCACAAAAAAAAAAAAAAAAACTAGAATTTGTTTTTCATTCCGGGAACTCCAGCTATAACAGTGAAGTATGACAGTCTGGAAAATCAAATGTGACACCTGCAGTCAGTCATCCAGAAAAACGGGGGGCGCTGTTCAATATGAAGCATGGGTTTATTGATTTCTGGATGTAGCCTGAAACAGGAGAGCCGCTGGAGTGCAGTCATCAGCAGACTGATCACCCCCCAGAGGTTGGGCAGGGATGGTAATTCAGTACCAGTAAGTTGGTAACCCACCCCCAGGCTGGTTTTCTTGGGTGCTTAGGATCTTGCTCCCCACCCCCACCCCCGCCCCCAGCTTCACATACCTCTACATAGAATCAGCTAACCTACAACGTCAAGATGATGTGTCCAAATGGCACCTGTGCAGGGGGGGCAGACGTCCTACACAGGATAAGCTGAGGAGGTCAGGAGGCCAGGGTGGGGGGACACCCCAGCAGACAGAGCTGCGACGTCAGCGACCTCCGCCCTCCCCAGGAATGAAAACGCTCCAGCTGCTAATGGACTCCCTGATCCCGCCCGGAACTCGGATCTCAGTTCCCCAACGGCGTTTAACCCGGAGCGGCAGGGTGGGATAATCCGAGATCCGGTTCTGTGGCTGGACGGCGGTGAGCAAGTGTCTGGCCGATTGACACCCGAGCCTGAGACGTGTCACCCGTGCGCCAGAGGCCGTGTAATGGAGCACTTCTGTGGGACATCTGAGGGACATCTAAGGGACGTGGTGTCAGACAGCAGCAGCGCTGATGGCCTGGTGAGCTGACAGGGTCCCTGTCACAGCCGCTGGGGACAGTGAACCCCCCGAGGGGGGGGTTCACTGTATATATGTAGGTACGTGTTTCAGCCACGCTACTGGTCCCCTATGGGGTTGGGGTGATTTGGGGGTCTTCTTATGCCTTATCTGTTTATGATGCTTGACTTCCTGCAAAGGCTGCAGATTAACACTGAGTACATAACAGAGAAATATGGTGATTACGGTGAATTTTAGTAACAACAACAGAGTAACTGGAGAACCTGGATCTGCTTTCAATCATCTCAGATTATTTATAAGCCATAATTCAAGATATATACAAAACCTGTATAAATATTCATACATGTTTGCGTACCAATCCAAAGCAAAGGGGGAAGTCACATGATGAGATCACATGATCAGGTTTCAGGACGTGTTTCTGAGGAACCTTATCAAATGCGTGTTGGAGGCAATCATAACACTCTGCAAAGTGACCTGACCTTGTCTATTCCATCATCCATCCAGCTCACACACACACACCCACGTACACATAGCACAATTATCACCCCAGTCGCTCCAAAGCTCAGACAGACCCCTGGGCTCCGTAACTGTCGCAAATCACAGCTAATTTTAACCTGTCCGCTTAACACCCGCGTTCATCCCGACCCTCTCGTGGTCGATGCCAGTCCACCCGCGGATGATGTCGGGCCAGCAGGAGCCTGCTGTTTACTGCCGGGGGAAGAGGTGCATTGTGGGATTCTAGGGAACAGACTGAGCTCAGTGGTTTCAAGGTGCTATGATCTCCCAGAACGGCATGTGATCAATGAAGGGAATGAAATCCCATTAAAAGATTACAATGGCCCAGAAATGACCCAGATTGTGTCAGAAAATGAGACGGTGGAAAGGAAACCTCTTCAGACTAACAAAAGGCTCAAGACCTTAATCTGACCGGTAACTGAAGACCAAAGATTCATTGAGGCTTAAGTCACCTGAATATAATTAGGCAGCACTAGAAAAGACAAATATTATCTAATAGCTGTGACTTCATTATTGTCATTCGGATAAACAGGTAGCGATGACTAAGACCAGAGGTTCACTTGTTTTTTGAATTACTTGGCAGTATAAATGCTTACTAAGTTCGCAGCCCAGGGTTGTGACTGGAGGTTCAGAAGACATCCACACTCAGGGCTGGGCTTCTGGGAAATATACCTGTCACACTTCCATTCCCGTCCAGACAACGATAGATTTACATAACATCCCCTGACAGCAAATCAATACAGAGTCAGTAATCGGAGTATTTTTACTGTCCCTTGTTCTGAGAGATGTCGCAGGACCTTCAATAAGCAGTGTTAAGGCGCCGTGTTAAGGCATCACACCCTGTGGACATATGCAATGCCCTCACACAAGTCCTAGCAGTGCAGGTTGCAGCTAAAGGCCTAGGAAGGATTTACATCTTCAGACCAACCCAGTTTGAGAGCTCTATATCCAAGAGGCTGCTCTTATGAAGTCATCTCTGCGAATGATATTAATTTCTGCCAAATTCTGATATCATTTTGAGTTATTTCTTTCTTAGTAAATGTCATGAAACATTAGGGATGTAACGGTATCAAAACTTCACGGTACGGTAATACCTCGGTATGAATGGCACGGTACGGTATTTATTGA
>JAODKL010000081.1:5737139-5749075 GCA_026780765.1 Petrocephalus schoutedeni | reverse complement strand
CAGCAGGCGGCACGATTATCCCACAGCCGCCGTCGATTGGAGGTGGAAAATTATCTGCTTAATTATTGGCTTTCAGGCTGAGAGATTTGCAGGGCTGTAAATGGGGCACAGGTGACGGATGGGGAGGCTCGGATCAGCCAGAGAACGACACGGCTCCAGCGGGGAGCCCTGGTTCTGATCGAGCACTCGGATCGGCAGGTAGATCCGCCATTCTGGATGCACTGAAAATATGTGAAGATCATGCAGAATAAATTTTTGAGGCTGTCAATAGAAATGCGTAAGGCAGTGCTCAGTGTGGAACTGTGTGGAACCGCAGGCGGTCTCCTAAAGCAACCGACACGGGTGGTGCTGAGTGTGGAACCGTGTGGAACCGCAGGCGGTCTCATAAAGCGACCGACACGGGTGGTGCTGAGTGTGGAACCGTGTGAAACCGCAGGCGGTCTCCTAAAGCGACCAGCACAGGTGGTGCTGAGTGTGGAACCGTGTGAAACCGCAGGCGGTCTCCTAAAGTGACCGACATAGGTGGTGCTTAGTGTGGAACCGTGTGGAACCGCAGGCGGTCTCCTAAAGCGACCGACACAGGTGGTGCTTAGTGTGGAACCGTGTGGAACCGCAGGCGGTCTCCTAAAGCGACCAGCACAGGTGGTGCTTAGTGTGGAACCACGTGGAGCCACAGGCGGTCTCCTAAAGCAACTGACATTGGTGGGGCTTAGTGTGGAACCGTGTGGAACTGCAGGCCGTCTCCTAAAGCGACCGACAAAGGTGGTGCTTAGCGTGGGAGTGTGTGGAACCGCAGGCAGTCTCCTAAAACGACCGACACAGGTGGTGCTTAGTGTGGAACTGTGGGGAACTGCAGGCATGAGCGGACTAACAATCAGTGGGACTGGCTTTGGAACAGGGGCTTACCAGGGACAGATAGGCTTGTGTGACTCACTGAGCATGCCTGGGAAGACAGCGCGTGTCTTACAAGAGGACAAATAGCCACATAGAGTCCCAAGAGTGTGGCCGGTCATGCTAATATTTAAGAGTCATGTGGGTTGCTATGGCGATTAACAAGTCGATTAGAGCGACGCGCCCAATGGCCAATCCATTATGAATTATTATAATGTTCCAAAGACGCCAGCATGACTTATTGAGTCAATAGGAGGCCCGATTACATTACTGCAGGAACATGAGAGGCAACGGAATTATGGTGACACCTTTAAACTCTCAGATGTGTGCCTCTTGGAAACTTTACCACGGCGACTAAACCTTAATATTACAGGGAAAAAAGGGACTGTTTCAAAGCCAGGTTCAGGACTGCCAGAAAGAAATACCCTAAATGTTCCCAAAAGATGTTCTTGGCGCAGATACCTCTTGGCCCAACACGACGGCGCTTAATTGACCCGCCCAATTAGAAGTGCAAATCATATTTCGCAGGAGATCCTTAATGAAAGCTCTGAAAGGTGGCTGAAAGCCAGGCGGCCCCGGCAGGGGCGCGGAAGCATGCATGTCTCACACTCCAGCGTGTTTAATGACCGCCTCGCCAGGGATGCGGATCCATCGCCAGACCCAGACGCTGCTAAAAACAACAACAAATTCAACGTTTTTATGCCCCCCCAAGCAGAAAGAGCTGCCCGGCCTGTGGTACATCACTCAGAGGTGAGACAGACGATTTTCATTTAGTCCTGATGGACGTCACTGGCGTTTCATGAGAGGGGAGGACGTGAGAGGCTGACATGCAGGGGTGGACATAAGGCATAAGGCAAGGATAGGCAGCCGCTAGGGGCCTCTGGAAGCTAATATGATCATTCAAATAATAGCAACATGGATATTCTTTGCATTTTTAGCAACAGTTCTCAGGACAGACAAAGTTATTCTACTTCGAGATTTCACACTACCCAGCTTTCTGTGACCACCGGAGTCTACCGGCTATTCACTGCCAAGCAATCTGGCACAAAGTGAGGTAGAAAACGGCACAAAGACACAAGCCTAACATCACCCTAGTCTTTGATACTGTCTCGCTATAGTGGTAGGCAGCGTGTGAACAGTCATGGAGAGCACCATAGAATGAACATAGACTAACTAAAGACTAACCTTAGCAAAAGAAGGATTGATGAAACTGATCCATCCCCTCGCACGATACACCCCTCCCCCCATTAGCAAATTTTACCAACCGCATTCCAGCCCCCACCCTGATAGGCATGTTTTACCACTGGCTCCCGCGCTTTGATTACAACTGATGTTCCATTGTTTTATAGTATATTTTATATCTCCGACGGCCCACTTGGGGGGCCCCTACCCATGATAGCTCACGTGTAAATAATTCTGCCCTCCTTCTAGACAGTCAGAAGCTCAGCTTTGTCTGACTGAATGGCTCTGTTAGGCCACAAAATCAGTGGGGAACTTCATTGTGTTTCACGCCAATAAATCAGAGCAGGATGTGAGAATCAGATACAGTCTCAGCAAAAACCTCTGCTTCCTTAATGGAGTTTTCCATCACGTTTTTTGGGTGGAAACCTGTGCCGAACTTCTGTGGGACATATCATATCTGGCCTGCGCACAAGAAACTATCCTATTAGCTAATTATGGTTCCCTGGCTTCTCCACCGATTTTACATCACTCCCTCCCCGATTCCTGGTGTTCCTCCAGGGGGTCGGAAAAGCTGATCGGGCGCCAGGTGCGATTCCCTAAAGTGCTGGAAAAACAGGCATGAGCTGCTGCCTCTAAGGGCTTCCACCTTGATCGTGAGACTTACATAAAACTGCCATGAGATTAATGATGCAGACTTAAGACCCAAAATGAGCCACATCCTTAGGAGTGGACTGTATTCTGTTGTTGTATCTTAGAAGATTGAACTGCTCCAATAAGCATCTGAATACATTTATTTATTTAGCAGGATCAGGGAGTCCCTGAAACAGCTGGGGGTTAAGGGCCTTGCTCAAGGGCCCAATGGGGAAATCACAATGTTGACTCAGGAACTTGAACCGGCAACCTTTTGTTCATAAGCACATTGCGTTAATTTACCCAAGGAGCCACACACCTCTGCAACATCAAAGTAAATACCAGAGAGGGCCCCATCACTTAAAACCCTCATACACACATCTAGCCATGTGTGTCCAGCCCAGCTCCTCTTGGGGGGGGGGGGTGTTTCTCCTGTCTAGTGGAGAGTACCTCTGTCCACTTATAAGATGGATAAAGCAACCCCCACCCCCCCACCCACCCTCGTCTTCAAATGATCCCTTCCGGAACCCCACCCACACACACAGACACACACGCGCGGATACACAGGCACACACATACACAAAGCCCCTGCATTCTTTACAGACAATTAGTCACGGCGTAATTACAGAGGCTCGTGAGGGGGCTGTCAATCGGGCGCAGGCGGGGGACAGCTGCACATTCTGATGCCGGAAAATTCCATCTTCAGCTGTCTTCGTTTAATGAGCCGTGATAACGAATCAGAGCCATCTTATCGACGTGCAACGTCGTGTTTTCTCTACAATTTAACCCCCCCCACTCAAAAATAATATTATATTAATGGCAGAATTATTTTCTAAATGGATTTTTTGGCTAGTTTATGGGTAAATTAAGTTTGTTTAATGATTGTTTAATTAAGTTAAATTTAAGTTTAATTAAGCAGACTGGGGATGTACAGTATCAGAGCCTTCTGGTCTAAAAATACAGCGGCAAATGTGTGGAGAGGTCATAAAAGAAACACGTCAGAGCGTATGTGGCGTGAATGTCATCTAGCCAGGGACACCGGCCCCTCCACTCACCATAATATGGGTTATTATCTGGAGAAACACTGGTGAACTCTGGGGAAGATGCAGCACGTCCCATTATGTTTAAATGGCCAACATAGGCCAAGTGGGGTGACATCACAGAGAACCAGACAGCCGATTATTTGGTGTTTCGTTTGATCCAAGGCCCTTTTTTGTTTGATCATGCTCACACCCATCCCACAGCCGTGTGAGGTCTGGCCTCCAAGTACCATCTCGGAGTACCATCTCAGAGTACTGTCTTGGAGTATCATTTTGGTCTACCATCTCGGAGTACCATCTCAGAGTACTGTCTTGGAGTATCATCTTGGCCTACCATCTTGGAGTACCGTCTCAGAGTACTGTCTTGGAGTATCATCTTGGCCTACCATCTCGGAGTACCATCTCAGAGTACTGTCTTGGAGTATCATCTTGGCCTACCATCTCAGAGTACTGTCTTGGAGTATCATCTTGGCCTACCATCTCGGAGTACCATCTCAGAGTACTGTCTTGGAGTATCATCTTGGCCTACCATCTCGGAGTACCGTCTTGGCTTACCTCTGCGATGTCTTCTTGTATTTCCGCCTGTGGTAGAACAGGAGAGACAGGCCGATAAGATGGAAGGTTCCAGGAGACACTAGTTGTCGCTTTCCAAGAAAGCTGGGGCCTACCGCAGCAAATGTGTCCTGGTAACGTTCACCGTGACCTTCACCAGTGACCATTCACCAGGTCTGCGAGAGGTCACGCAGCACAAGCACACTTTTTGGGAGAGGAAACATGCAAGCTGATTGTGCACACCTTACAGAAACACAAAAACAGCCACCCAGCTCTGTGCTACCCGGATGGATGGATGGACGGATCAAGGAATGGATGAATAGCTCAATGGAGGGATGGATAGATGGATGGATGGTCAAACAAAGGGGAATCCTGGCCACGATAAGTGGTGAAAAGATGGATGCATGAATCAGCAGATACGAGTTTAGAAGATGGATGGATGGATGGATCAATTGATCAATGGATGGTTAGATGGCCTTGCAGAAGCGGATAGATTCTATAAGACAGAATCCCTGGAGACAACAGCTGACATGATGGCGGAAAGGAGACCAGCAGCCTGGGAAAGAGGAAGCACTGAAGAGCCTGAATTTTATTGACCAAAACCAATACTTATCAGGGTTTGATCAGACCACCCTGTGTAATTTTACATCCTCGGTGCTTCACACTGGCTGTAGTGAGCCCCTCAGTGAAGATCTGCGGTCTGGCTGACTCTGGCTAAAAGCTCCCAACAGCTGGCATAGAGAGGCCCCTTATCAGAGATGAACACTGAGCCGCGTGGGAGGGGACCCCCAGTGAGTGGCAGCAGAGGCTGTCGCCGCCCTAGAGACACAGCTGTGTATGACAGGCGGCAAATCAAGCCTCAAGTAGGGAACAAGGGACCCGGGTGGTCCGAAGTGTGTGTCACACACACACACACACACACACACACTACCTCCTCCCCTGGGGGATTTTCTTTGTGACATCACCGCATTTGTGCACATATGTGCTGAGACACATAACCATGATGACACGCCTGGAAACACAGGCATCAGCCAGCCCGCACTGGCACACAGCGCAGGTTCACTGGCCCCTCTGATTGTGCTGGGAGGAATGGTGACCGTCCAGCCGCTCCGAATGATTACTGAGTGCTCTGGGTTATACGGCAGGGACCAAGGGGACGAACGAGCCAGGCAAGAAGTCAAGAACACGAACACACACCCAGACAGTCCTCTGCGTTACAAAGAGGTCTTAGTTGGGCGGGACTGACGATGTGACGCCTGTCAATCATACTCATCACTCCAATGAGAACGAAAGCTGATTAAACAGAACATTTAACATTTTTGAATAACGTTTGTAACCTTTTGCCAGGCAAGCAACTTGTTGGTGTGAAAGCGTTTACAGGCACTCATAAAAAATATAGTTTTAATTATTACCTAAAATATCGATTAATAATGACTTTCCATGCCGTTAGAAGAAGGTGTTCCTGCCGAGGGCGCCCTGGGTAGACGCGCGTCAATGCAGCGCGTCTCCCGCTTTGATTTTTCCGTGATGTTCATTATAGCGCACCTGCTAATTTAATCAGGCTGCCCTAATGCTGTGGGGGGATGACATTAGAGGTACACCCCCCTCCGTAAGAAGCTGGTAGGCGGGCAGACAAGCCGCCGCAGTGACGGACCAGGAGCCGCTTCTCCCACAATGAAGTTTTGCGGCGTGACGAAGTTCGCGCTGCCGCCCCGAGGCAATCCCCTCATTTTCACCCCGCTGTTTTCGTGAAATGAAATCCAACACCTACATTTATATGTTTTTCCCATTTGCTTGATAAGGGATAAAGTTCTCTCCTGTGACGGCATGTGTTATGGGTGGCAATGACACGCACTGCTGTCCGTAAACCGACTAGATAACGAAACCTGTTCAGATTCGCCGGTGAAGATCGTTCGTTTGATAACTGACAGCTGCTGTCTCCATTCTAACAGAAAGATCAGCCTGATAAATAAACAGATAATATTAAGGACCAAACGCAAAATAAGAGTGATGGATCTGGGACAAACGCGCGCGCACATACACGCTCGTGCACATGTACACACAGCCACAGGGACATGCACATTAATAAAAAAAAGACTTTTGATGCAAGCTTACAAATGCAGAAAGACTCACGGAGACAAGACCAAATGCACAAATTAGAAATGCATACATGCACCTTTACATGCACAAACAACAAGTGGAAAGTGGAACTAGTGGACCTGAAAAACAGCTGAACTCACACTAAAATACTGATACTGATACACTGACATACTGATACTCTGAACGAGATACACTAATACCCACACAGAAAAACAGCTAAACACAAGCACATTAATGCTCAGAATGTGGCACACCTATACACACATAGAAAAGCTGCTAAACAGAAACACATTGATATTCAGAATGAGTTGCACTGACACACACACACAGAAACAGCTCAACACACTGAGATTCAGAGTGATGTACACTGACACACATAAAAGCACTCAAATACCCTGATACTCAGAATGATTTACACCGATACTCAGAATTATTTACACCGATACTCAGAATGGTTGACACCGATACTCAGAATGGTTGACACTGATACTCAGAATGGTTGACAGTGATACTCAGAATGATTTGCACCGATGCTCAGGCACATGCACGCAGGCACCGTTGAAACACTCACAGTCCGCGGAGCCGCAGCCAGATCTTCTCAATCTGCTCTGGCTGCAGATACTTCAGGGAGCTGCTCTCAAACTCCTCAATCTCCTTGGTGGGCGACTCCATGTCTGAACCCGGAGCCGCAGTGGAGGAAAAAGTTAAATCCTGTCGGCACCGATGCCGGCAAAACACGGCTGCAGGAAGCCCCCGGTGTCTCAGCACAGGCGGGGGGCGGCAGCCTTCCTCATCTCCTCCTCCTCCTCCTCCTCTCTCCGCGGTCTGACCGGCTCTCAGAGCCGCGCGGTGGCTGTCAGTGCAAGGCATGCACTCCTCTGCTGGCTCGAGGCCATCGCCCCTGCCTCCCTGGGGGTGGGGGGGGGGGGGGTTTGACGGAGTAGACCGGGATCGGGCGCGAGTGCACGGAGCTCTGCTACAAGCCCAGAGAGGGATCTAATCGTCAGGAGTGGGATGACGGCTCCTTTTCAGCAGAGGGGTGGGAGGCTGTAGGGCCA
Source organism: Petrocephalus schoutedeni (assembly GCA_026780765.1). Lineage (NCBI taxonomy): Eukaryota > Metazoa > Chordata > Actinopteri > Osteoglossiformes > Mormyridae > Petrocephalus > Petrocephalus schoutedeni. The sequence goes on along the minus strand of JAODKL010000081.1, from coordinate 5,741,622 downwards.
TGTTGGGGGGGTGAGTGAGAGAGTTTCAGAGCAAAGACTCACTGACTCCCCCCCAACACTGCCAGTGATCTCTAATGAGAATGTGCACATTTATCTTTATCAGATGATGAGAGCGTGCGCCAGGTACGAGCCGTGGGGCGGGGTTTGGGGGGCGGCGGCTGACCGCAGTTTTCCATTCTCCGCCACCCCCATGGGGGCCAGCAGAGCCTGGGTCACACAGTGTTCTCCCATCCCATTGCCTCCCAAACACCCCCCCCCCCCACCCCATGATGCTTTGAAATACAGTAACACCTGGCAGAGACAAGTTCTTAGTTTAAACTGCAAATAAACCATGATACAGGGCTTCAGGGTCTGTGCCTGGCTCCAGGCCTCGACACCAGGGCGATTTTGTTCAAAATGCAATTTTTACCACGGACATGGTATTCGTTACAGTTCTTGCACAGACGACTCTTGTCACGGACACGTTCATCCGTGCACGGACACGTTGGCGCTCCCCGCTTGGGACCGACTTGGGGACGAACCGTCCGCCCGTCTGCAAAGGCAGCGACTAAACGTTAACTTTACAAACGAGGCCACCGCTCTGAGACTTTTTTTTGCATGTTTAATGGCGACTTTCTCAAGGTCACTGCAGTAAATGGCATTTCCACACCTGTAATTAGCTTGATAAACAGGAGAGTAATCACCAGTTAATATATCCCTCTAGTTATTAGAGGTTGAGAAGCACCATAAAATACAGAGACGGACGCAGAGGAATCACAGCGTCTTCATGCTACAGACTTACTGCATTCGTGACACTGCCTCTAATCGCATAATAAATAGTACATTCGTCCAATAAATAAAGATAATGAACTCCCTGATTAATGCCCGCTACCCACCCGTCCATCTTCAGTAACCGATTATCCACCCAGAACCACTCCATCCCCAACCAGACCCCCTCTGCCCTGTATGTTTCAGTTTAATCTCATTTCAGCCGCCTGGTCCGTTTGATTTGTCATTTGCATTTTCAGAGCGTGTAAGAACCGCAGCAGGAATCACGCGCACGTTTCTGTTCCCCTGCATCGGGGTTGCCTATCAAATCATCACCTGCCGTTAGTGCCATGCGGCCCAGCACCCAATAAAAACCAGAACCACAGAACCCATCCTATATGTCACGCCGGCATAGGGCCAAACCATTATCACTTCAGAGTTACGCTTGATATTTCATCATTTTTTTTTCACCCCACATCCTTTATAGTGTGTCGCAATATGTTTTCAGTTCCGGTTTGTTACTGTCCACAGTTCTGTCCGGCCCAGCGTCGACCGCGGCTTAGTGTGGCCGGACAGGCACACTTGGGGTCTGCTGACGGGACGTCTCTCTGTCCTGCCTGTCCTTGGGTGTGACCTGCGTGAGGCCGGGCTGCCGGAGGCCTGTGCACATGCGGGTCTTTAAACCCTGATGCGTGCTTCCAGAATTTACGAGAAAATCAGTTTGCCACTTTAGCTCCGCTAGGACAATATCAAAAGAGCCGATCCGACAGATAGCTTGATACTGGGCCTGTATCTTCAGGTTTTTCTCTACTCGATTTCTATTTCAACTTCTATTTCAATTTCTAATCTATCAATTAAATGTTTCTATATCTGTCCCGATTGTATGTGTCATCATAGCTTCATGCCGCCACCTGCACCAAAACAATCCCCTTGTCCTTTTGGTAACTGGCACATGAAAGGATTCCGATTCCAATTCTCAGGTATTTACAGAATCAAAAAGAATGCATCATCTGTCAGCTACCGTCAAATGAAATCAATTCCCAGCCTCGGTTTGTATAGGGACAGGAAACGTGATCCATTCGGGGCTGTCGGTATAAAAAGACATTTGGTTATTGAATGTGTGACAGAGTGGCAGAGGGGGAAGGTCATTTAGGGTCGTATGGGGGACCCCTGTAGTGCCTGGGAGCCGTTTACTGCTGGCCAGCATGAGGGGGGGGTTTATGGGACGGGAGCTGGGGGTGTTTCGCCGTTCATGCACGCTGGTGCATAAGGGTGGGTTCCTCGTCGGGCGGGAATGTGCTCCGGCCTCATGGGGAATCGCCGTGGTGATGGGGGACGTGGAGAGACGAGGCGAGGCGCTTTGCTTAGGTGTCTCGTCCTGGGAGGGGCCATCTGTGACCCGGCCTCCTGGTTCTCCATCTCGGATTCAGCTCCTCTGTCATCCTCCAGGGATAGGGTGCGGGGTGTGGGGAGGGGAAGCTTTCAATTAGGTGATGCAGGCCGCCTGAGCTCTGCCTGCCTTTTATCTGCTGGGGTGGGGGGGGGGAGGCTCCCCTGCACTCCCCGAGAAGGCAGCCATGGTGTGCCCGCGCCCGTGCCTTCAAAGGGATGCGGATGTTTTCGTTCTCAAAGAGCCTTTCAAGCTGTCGTTGAACCCCCCGAAACCTAAATCCAACACCCCAAACCCAAATCCACCCCCTACTGATGCCCTTTGCCAGTCTGAGCCAGATCATGAGGCTCCCCCCCACCAACCCCGCAGGCCCAGCACTGCCGTCCGAGAGGAGAGGTGCTCAGTGTGACTCGAGAGGTGGGAGCAGGAATCACGCTCAGGCCGTCGGGAACATGGGAACGAGCCGGCGATTCCACATCACGCTTCCAAATGCAGGACCTCACTGCCACCCCCTTCAAAAAAAGCCCCCCCCCCCCCAAAAAAAAAGTGAGGAGACACCAGACAGACGCATTTTCCTTGATGCTCGATGGCTCTCATCGGAGCAATTGGGCCACGTTGGGGACCATTATGTTTAATGAGACCCGTCTCAAATCCCCCCCCGACGGCATAAATCCTCAGTGCAGAGGAGTTTCAGACACATGGCTGAAATGAGACGGACGTGATGAGACGCCTAGGAATAGAGACCGAAATGTGTGACGGGGTCTTTGACTCAGTCAGGCAGCGAGGCTAAAGTGTCTTTCTGTTGTTTTGATTTGTTGTTTTCATTCATCTCCACATGCAGAGTCATGAAAATGATAAAATGAGGCTCTAGACATTCAGCTCGGAGGGCAAAAAGGCACCATTTCATCTCAGCCCATCGCATTTGCGATAAACTTCTGGTCGCCATTATATCACGCGCTATGCGCATTGCTAATAAAGTTCTATAAGTCTGCAAGGTCCCTTTTTTTTAGTTTTTTTGTCCCTTAATTTTAGTTTCGTTGTCGTGGTAGAACCGTGGGACAGAAGTCAGCCTGTGACGGTCAGCCAATCACACGCAAGCACATCTTTGGAGCTGTGCATTCTGGGTAGGGGGTCAGGTGGCCAGCAGCTGAAAAACAAGCTGAACATGATGGGAGCAAAACAGATGAGTAAACAGAGCAAGGCAGCGGCTGGGCAGCCAGCGTGCCCCCTGCCATCAGAGCCAGTGTTTGACCCTGACCAGAGGGCACGGAGCTTACAAACAATGTGCAGCTTGGTATCTGGGCTGGGCGAGTTTCCCAGAGCCTCTTTACATAATCAAACACAAAGCAGACGGGCGTACCTGCTGCAGGACCCCCACCCTCCACCACAGAGTGTAGCTCATGCTTCGCTATCCCACTCACCGCTTTTCTCTGGGCAGGAAACGCTCACACTGTCCCCTGAAAACAAGGCTCCTTGACTGCTAACAGCTCCTGGACTTCGCTCCCATTTCACAGGCATAAGAACAAACCCCACCCCCCCCCCCATCCGCCATCTTGTCCCATGTCACCAGATCGCCGCTTTTATCTTCACCTTCCTCTCTGATGAGTCCGGGGACGACTTAAGCCGCCTCGCTGCCGGGCCACAGCCACTAACTGGAAACCCAGAAACCGCTATATGTTTATTGGAGGGGCTTCGGAGGAGGCGGGGGCCCTCCGGCGTCAGTCACGCCAACGACGTCTCCGTAAACGGGTCCTCCCACACCCCATTTAGCTAAAAAGGAGTTCAGAGGTCAAAGGAGGCAGACGAAAGTGCTTTTTAATCAGACGGCGGTCTGGCAATCAAATGGTCACTGTGAAGCTTCTACTAGTGCAGCTTAGTATAGCTTAACTTCTGCTAGCATAGCTTACCATCTCCTAGTATGGCTTAGCTTCTCCTAGCATAGCTTGCCATCTCCTAGTATGGCTTAGCTTCTCCTAGCATAGCTTACCATCTCCTAGTATGGCTTATCTTCTCCTAGCATAGCTTACCATCTCCTAGTATGGCGTATCTTCTCCTAGCATAGCTTGCCATCTCCTAGTATGGCTTAGCTTCTCCTAGCATAGTTTACCATCTCCTAGCATGGCTTAGCTTCTCCTAGCATAGCTTACCATCTCCTAGTATGGCTTAGCTTCTCCTAGCATAGCTTACCATCTCCCAGTATGGCTTAGCTTCTCCTAGCATAGCTTACCATCTCCTAGTATGGCTTAGCTTCTCCTAGCATAGCTTATCATCTCCCAGTATGGCTTAGCTTCTCCTAGCATAGCTTACCATCTCCTAGTATGGCTTAGCTTCTCCTAGCATAGCTTA
>JAODKL010000081.1:5714392-5737039 GCA_026780765.1 Petrocephalus schoutedeni | reverse complement strand
TCTCCCAGTATGGCTTAGCTTCTCCTAGCATAGCTTACCATCTCCTAGTATGGCTTAGCTTCTCCTAGCATAGCTTAGCATCTCCTAGTATGGCTTAGCTTCTCCTAGCATAGCTTAACTTTTAAATTTGTTCTCCAGTGCTTTCCCATAGACCCCGAAAACTCGAACCCCGAAACCCCGAAAATTTGGCATTTGTGCCATGTGTGTGTGTGCGTGTGTGTGTCAGGGTGGGGGGGGGGGGTGTCTTGTGTATATTACATTGTGGAAACCAAATGCCCCCAGAATGTGATAAAAATCGGTTGTTTTGACATTCTGGGCACCATTTTTTCAGTCTCCAAAAGGGGAAATTAAATTTTCTAAAGATCTCTGATTGTGATTGCAATCTAAAATCTAAAAATGTCAAAAGTCCTGAAAGTCTAGTATTTTGTTTGTTTACTTATGGTTCAAGGTCAGATTCAAGTTCAAGGCTGGGTAGGGATTAGAGTTTTGCCCATAGAAATGGATGGACGGTCCCCACAAAGATATGAATGCAAATGTGAGTGTGTGAGTGTGCATGCCTGGCGATGGACTGGGTGTCCCCCAGCCTGCCTAACACCCCCCCCACCCCCCAACCCCGACATATGCCTGGCAGTTGAACCTGTGGCATTTTGATCATAAGGAGCCCTCTGTGACTTCCCTTAGAATCATACAATTTCATCCTGTCATGTTTGGTAGAGATTGAACAATCACATCATCATAATCTCAAAACTTCACTATACCGTGTTTTTCAAAGCCCATATTAAACAACGGCAAACGTTCTCAAACAAGTGTGACAATCTACTCGAGGCATAATCTGGCAGCCAACCTCTAGATTCCAGATGTTCTCGAATCTCTCTGTTTATGCACTATCCCCCACCCCCCACCACAGAGAATGGAGTCTGAACGGCTCATTACGACCCCACCAACCATCGCAGACTCTGCCTGCTTCTGTAAAACAGAGAGGCTGAAAACCCTGCACCCTTTGAGGCACGGCGCCAACCTAATCTGATGTTTGGGCACAGGGCAATCCCCCCCCCCGCATCCCCAGTTCTGGAATCATCCACCATTACTGCTCCGGGGTCACTGTGGGGGAGGCAGCAGCTGTGTGGGTCAAAGCACAGCAAGCCTATTTATAGCCACACTGTGCGTCACTGTGCCGTGCTTTCCCAAGGGGGGGGGGGGGGCACCGCTCCATAGTCCCAAGAGGAAGCCCCATCCTCATCCTTAATCTATCTATGCTCCCCTAATCAAGGTTTTCAGGGAGCTGGTGACGTTTCTGCGCCGAGGGAGTCGACATTGTCATGCTTACCAATTAAACTATAAAGACCCAGTTGCTGACGTCACCTCTGCTCTGTGCTGATTTCCGTAAAGGCCCCTTTGACCTTTTTTAATCGCCTTTGTCATTCTTTTCTAGGTCTCCGTGAGACTGCCTGTTAGGAGCTTTGCTGTGTCAGCAAAGTGTCTCATTTCATAAAAACATCATCGATCACGCACAAAGTGGGCATCTCCCACACACACACCTGCAGTGCTGGTACCTTCTCAACCATAAGGGCTCTTCTGTGGGAGACAGCAGTTACAGCTCTAATCCTATAAAGACCTGCAGACGTTACAGTCTCTAAAACAGACCTTATACTTCATACTCCCCACAGACTGACCAGTTGACCATCCACTAAATGATGGCTTTATATGGAAGGAATTTGCAAAAAAAAAATGTTGAATGTTGATTTTAGTGTTTCCATCAGAGGTGGATAGTTCAGATCCAGAAAATAAATATCTAGACCAATCTTTTTTTCCAACCAACCAGGCGAGTACTATGTGACTGTGTCTCTTTATGTTGAACTGGTAGGTTGAAGCAAAATCTTGGTCTGGATTTTTACTTTCAGGACCTGAACTTTCCACCTCTTTTTACTGCTACAATGACATCATGACCTTCAGAGACAAATTTCAGGTACAGAAGTGCATGAACACTGATGCTTTGTGACGACACTCACAAACGTCCATCACATTGAGAGCTGCATCGCTGCGCCTCCCCCCACCCCCCCCAGGAGATGAAGGCAGAGAGGGAATTAGCTGCAGCCCCATAGATGCTGCATCCTGCCCATCAAAGGCATGGCTTTTGAGGCTCTGACTGATAGCACTGAACTGGAAAATTACCCCCTCCCCAGCTCCATTCCCATAATGCCTTGCTGTGTGTTTTTAGCCTGTGCAGGAGAGGTTGGGGGTGGGGATGTATGGAGTAATGACAGCAAAGGAGATAGCTAGGTGTATTTCCATAGAGGTTCACTGCAGATTCAGCAGTCACCTGACTAGCCCTGGCCAATCACGAGGCACTGCAAAACCAACACCGAACATCCCTTTTTGTGTCTAAATAAGCACGAATGGGGTTTATAAATAAAAAGGTCTTTACAGGGAATTGCAAGCAGTTCCTAAATACAGAACAGAGGTCTTCCCTGGATTACACAGAAACAAAAGGCCTTGATATCTTATGAAATTCAGCAGAAGCGTCTTTCAGACTGATGACAGCTGAGCACTCGGAGCACATTCATCCTATGATGAGATGAATAAGGCAAGCTCCGGGGTCTCCAGGAGAGCAAATGGCTCCGTAATCCCACTCCCAAGGGCTGGCAGGCTGCAGGCCCTGACCCTTTCACTTCCATCCTGTTGAGAGTCTGCAACAGGCCCGTTAAAGGTCACGTCGGCTCCGGGGGGCCCATGAGCCTTTTCCCCCTCCTCACTGTCCCGTTACACTGAAGGTGCTGCCTTACTGACCTGTGAGACCAGGTGTGCTGCAAGGTTAGGGCTCCCTCTGCTGCCCACAAACATTCAATACACTTTGGAGGGATGGGGGTGGCCCAAAGGGAACTTTTGAGTGGGGTCCCAGAAAAAAATGAACCTGTCCCTGGATGTCCTGAGTGGAGTCGGGTCCCAGTGTGGGGCCGAGGAGCCCATCTTCCCAATGTAATGGAGTGACTTATCCGAAAAGCTCTGCCCCCCTGACAAGGACAGGTTCAAAGATTTCTGGGTAGAAACCACACAGGTGTGTAAAATACACACTGCGTATACCTACAGGGTCTCCTCGCTAATTCACCACCATCTGCTATAAATCTCAAAATCTCAGGAGGGCATATCAGGTGACCTTGATTATCAGTGATAATTCAGTTTTCCATAACCGCTGCAGGCGTAACTTGTGTTTTTATCCCCGGTAACCCCACGTCGATCTCGTAGCGGGAAACAGCATCTCCACCCACGTCTCACATGACCAGATCCCAATTAACACGTGACACACCAGGTAAGAATTCATAAGAAATGACTGCAAATGACACTAAATGAGGTAAGACCGCATCCTCTCTGTAAGATCCTCCCATCCCCTAGAGGGCAGTGTGCTCAAGCAGCTTCACTTAATGACTCAAACGCAATAAACCTGATACACCTGGCTTTTAATGATTAAATATGCCACATTACTGCTCATTCATAGTGATACCTGGCACACCTTGGGGTACTCTGGGAGAAAAGTCAAAGCACTGAACCTGAGAGCTGTCTTCTCGGTGACGTCTGGCCGGTCAGCGGTCGGCGGGTCCTCTGCTAGGATCTCCTCTGGACTTCGTGGGTCCACTGGTGCCTCCCGGCGTGCCTGGTCCTGGTCACGGTCCCGGTCCTTGATGCCCATCCCCGATGTGATGGCATTCCACAGGGCATTCTGGGATTTAGATCCTGTAGAAACAGTCCCTTAGCATCAGTACTGGTCAAAGCCCACGTGACACCCTAGGCAAACTTCACCCTGTCTGATACTAAGTGAATTTGGCTTGCTATGTCGCTGTCTCCTACAAAGATGGGGGCCACCTATGTTGCCCTGCACTGCTCAGCACTGACTATGCACAATCACAGCCGGTGTGTGTCCCCATTGCTGTAAAAATGCTGCTAAATGGCTAATAGTTAACAGTTAGCTCTCTAAATTCTCGTCAGTCAAAAACCAGCAATTGACCACATGGGTGCAAGTGAGCACCCATGAACGGTGGTGACCGGTCTGGGCCCCCAAATGCACATTTTGTCCCCGATATGTACTTACAGTATCTGCTAAGCTGTTTTTGCTTGTGTTTTACTGTCCGATTTAGGAGTTTCTGCACATGGGGCTCATTGTACACATTGTTTTAATTATTTGAATTTCCCATAAGAGTTCTCAGACTGAGAACGAACTGCTTTATAGAAAGGCCTCTTTATGAATGGACTTGAGCGACAACGGTCCGACATTAAATCACAGCTTGCAGTTGGAGGACTGTGTACTGCTGCCGCCTAGCGGACATCAGATATTTATGGAATTTATCGGTCTCTAACAACATGGCTATTGTAGCCTTTGATGTATATATATAAATTTAAAATATTGTAATAAATCATTTGTAAACAGAAAATGAGACAGACACTTACTAGCGTCCCATCCAAGGTGTGCTTCCTGGGATAAGCATTTAAATGCGTTTTAATGTCATTCGTTTAATTTGCCTCAGCATGGAGTCAGATAAAAGCAAGCAATTACAAACTCTACTCCTTAGCGACAGCTGTTATGTTCTAGTTACTATGCGCTACAAAGGTGAAAGGGGACTATTAACCAACAGCCGGAACAGCCCAGGCATTTTCTCCCAACGTTGCACAATGAGAGATAGGTGCGGTCCGGCTGCTGGACGGGGCTGATCTGCTGTGCGAGGCCAGGGGCCGGCGTCCTACTCACGGGCGAAGCGGGCCAGGGGCCGGGCGGCGCTCTCCCCATCCTCGTTGGCGACTGCGGGGGCAGAGAGAGAGAGAGAGGAGGGAGGGAGAGAGAGAGAGAGAGAGAGAGAGAGAGAGAGAGAGAGAATCCTCGACTGAACCACATTTCGAAAAATACGCCTGTTACACATCGTCCCCCGGGGCTGCCAATTTGGCTGAGCAGAGGTGTTATAAACATATCATTTTTAAAACATGGGGACAGGTCTTTATACAGACTGATGGCTCTGGGCTGGATCAAAGTGATCCAGGATGCACTCCTTATAAAAACCGGTGCTTAACGGATCACTCTGCACCTCGGTAGAAATTTGACACATTATTTTAGCCGAAAATAAACTTTCCCAAGCATGCCTTAATACAGTTATTGTCATTTGTATATTTAAATAAAAACGGAAGATTGAGCTCAGAAATCCAGTAATAATCCTGTAGGTCTTTTGAAGCGTCTCTGGCTTTTATGACGAACTCTCTGCTTGTGATAGTCTCTTTCAGCATTTGTGTTTTGCACATATTCACTCTGTGAGATTTATATTATCATTCTTTATTTATTGCATTTTTGTGTTATTCTGTACAAAACAACGCTGTTACTCGGTGATAACTAGAATTTAATTTTATTCATTACTTTTGTCGCAGCAAGGAGCCAATTAAAGCCGAACAAATCCCAAATCGGCTCCGTAGCAACAGTTGTACTGCGTTTTAGTTGCTATGCAATATAAATGTGAAAAAAGAGATTGTTAACAGTAATACAAGTTCCAATTTATCACACCATCTATCAAGTCATGCTGTTACTTTCATAGGGGTTCAAAAGTCCCCTCTTTTGGACCATAATCTTATGTTACACCATATGCTAAATCGTATGTGAATGCAGAATATCAAAAGTGTCCATGTATTGTCTGTACAGGATACATCTGGTTCCTCACAATCGTGACCTAAAATTCAGAGGCAATCAAATGAGATTTTCTCAAGTTTACACATTTAAAAAGACTGTGACATGCTTTTTATTCTGAAAAAGTCAGGCCTCTTTCCCATCTTGTCCCAGATTTTAAGCTGCCAAAAGTGTCCCCTTCCTGTTCTCAGACCACGTAGATATTTCTCTGGCGGGATCTTCAGGTTCCTGTCCTGCTGTGACCTAAATCTCTTTTTAAATGAAGGTTAGCCTGTATTTAGCTTACATCCACCTGGCTACTGTGATGATGATAAAACAGCCCATAATATATATCACACACAGTATCCATGGTGATGTGCTATGCCTGTTGCAACAATCTGCATCTAGACTTACATTTTCAAGAGTATGGATTTGACTTTTGAGATCTTTTGAGAAAATGAGCGATTAGACAGATGGATGGTCCGATGGATGGATGGATGGATATGTTCAAACTGCCTCTGCACCTTTGCACCCCCTTCCTAAACAAAAGTGCCTGTGCTCCCAGTTGCTCCATCAAAGACGGGAATCCACACATATTAATACGTTTCTCATGATACTGATGGATGTACATTCATCATTGCACATTGCCTGTTCACTCAGGCAGCTCTTAGAGAATGACTCGCAAAGCCTGTTCTTCCAGGCAAACCAAGGGGATAAATATCCTCCCTCCCCCAAGTGAGATAATCAATAGTTTCAGCTGAGAAGAGAGAGTGAGGAAAATGGACTGGTCAAATGTGTGTGTAATCACTTCTGCTCAGACGGACCTGGTCAAAGCCATGCTTGATTGGGGGGGAGGTGGCGTGTTAATCAGAAAAGAGCAGGTATAGAGCAGAAGTGATTACACACACACCAGCAGGGATAGTATGGAGGATCTTGAGAGACTGAACGAGCACGCTTCCTCCATGTATTCCCCAAAGGAGAGGGCAGTGATCCTCAGTGATCACCGGTGGTCACTGTGAATCACTGATGATCCACAGTGATCACATTCTAGTCAGATATAACCTGGATGGATGTGGAAGCATCACACGTCCTTAAGACATTTTGTGGGTGCAGAATGACCTCAGCCGTAAGCATCCAGCACTAGGTCTCATACTCTGCTGTCCTTGCCTGAAGTCCCGCCCACCCCTTCGCAACCCTAGGAAATGGTCAGCACAGCTGCCAATCATTGCCTCCAGCTAGGTCCTCCCATTTTCTCTTTAAAACTGTAAATAACATTTTTTCAAAACAGGACTGTGATCATCAGTGCTTCAGGGCAAATGTTATGATTTGTAAATGCGATATCACTAATGCTAGCATTTGTGTTTTCCTATCCTGCTTAAAAATTGCATCCTTTGTCTTCGCTGATTTCTGCCAGCAGACCAGTGCCCCCCAACCACCAATCAGAGCCAAGCTACCAGCAGACCACTGGCTCCCAACCACCAATCAGAGCCAAGATGCCAGCAAACCAGTGCCCCCCAACCACCAATCAGAGCCAAGCTGCCAGCAAACCAGTGGCCCCCAGCCACCAATCAGAGCCAAGTTGCCATCCCACATTCTCAGATCCAATGGAGGATTTTACACTCCAGGTGGCATCCTACTCCTTCTGAGCTCGACGTACAGATTGGCACTGCGTTCTGCCCCCACACCCCCCCCCCACCTCCCCACCCATGATGAGGACCAGTGGGCCGTGGCTAATTTTTTGCAAGGTCTGATGGGCAAATGCTTCTCATTTTAATCAATATACAGGTCTGATTGTTCAATTAGAAGTGAGTCAGACAAAGTACTTACACCTGAAGCTTTCTGTAACGCCACAGTGAAATAAGCGATTTATTATTGGGAGTAATAACCTGCAATCATCATCCAGCCAACAGGTGTCTTATCAGCTGCGTCCAAACACTCTAATGGATTTCAATGGGCAATTAGGAAAAGTAATTCAAACAAAAGCCTTCACGTGGGTACCCCCCAAACTCTATGTCTGAGATGCCCCCCCCCACTCCCCAGAATGAGGTACACTACTCCCATCCAGAAAACGGAAGAAGTGAAGCAGGTTCGTTTCTAGGGAGGTGTTTGGCAAAGGATTGAGCTTGATATCAGAGTGTTTTCCATTAAAGGTAATGACCCCCACAATGGCTGTGAAAATGTGGTCCTCCTGGAGAAGCACACCCCCTCACCTGTTAACCAGCCCCCCCCCCGCCAATCATGTACCCTTTTCCGCTCCCCCCTCAAAGCCCTCGGCGAGCGATGAAATGAGAGATGTTAAAGTTATCAGTCAGATGCCCCTAATGAGGTCTCTGTTGGGATTTCAGCTGACCGAGGTGTTAACACACCAGGAAAGGCTTGTTTGGAGTCGCCCACAGTCGCCACGCAACATCAAATCCTTCCCCTGGTTGCCATGGTGATGGTAATCACTCCATAGGCTCAGCTGAGGGCAGGCAGAGAAGGTGTCATGGGGAAGTGATGTGGACCAACTTCGAGGCATATTCTCCAGCCGAAATTCCCTCCCGCTGGAGCCAATCTGTGTCAGGTCCTTCTCCTATGGAAAATCTACTCCTAGGATCCCCAAAAGCATCTACTGTCGTGAATGGATCTTGTTTTAAAACTGCAATGTTTCGCTGACGTTCCACAGCTCGGCTCTTCGCAGCAGGTCTCGCTCCAATTTAATGACATTCTCAAAAGAGGGCACATATGTTCTGCGCTGAGTTTATCTGACCTGGTATGTTCCATGAAAGGTGCAGATGTACTACTTAGTAGCTAGAGAAAGTGACGGCTTTCATCTCCTGAGTCCTACAGACGTACCTGCTTACGGGGATCTCCCTGTGCCCGGGTTGGAAGCCTCCTGGGTTATGTGAGGCTCGCTCCATCACCTGCAGATGTAATTACTGCTATCACGCGCCTTCTGATAACAGACTCACCGCATCCCTGTCTCCATGGAGGAAACACGCACCGCTGCGCTTTCGGTAAACACGGAGAAGCATCTGATTTGCTGAGTAATAAGGCAGAAGAAATGAAATCTGGATGAACAGTACGATAAAAGGTGACGCCAAAGTTAATCGTTGGGTCCTTAGAGAACCGGGACCACTTCGATAATCGGCGACTTCAAAGCGCTATCCGGGACCCGACATTAAACTAAGGGAGACAGAGAGAGAGTATTCAGATTGCCGGCGCTCCGGCTCAGACTCCCGCACAGAGCAGCACTCTCTACCATCTTCACACCCCACAGACGCAGAACATCAGGCAGTGAGCCCAGAGCACCCAGGCAGCTGTTTAGAGAGCAGCGGATCACAAGCTCTTTGAAGGCACCTGCCGCTGGATAGTGGAGAGAACAAGAAGAGCGATTCGGGGCAGAAAAATGACAAAGGAGAGCGGAAGTCGGCCGGAGCTGCACCTTTATCCGGGACCAGGTGTCCGGGACCCGGTGTCCGGGACTGGGGGGGGTCTGTCCCGGATCTCGCCGCCTTACCTATGGTGAAGCTGAAGCCGTCGATGCTGAACGTGGCGCTCCTGCATTTCTTGAACCCGAGCTTCCTGCAGCGAGATTCCGTCATGGCACGCGTGGCTCTTGCCGTTCGCTCCTCTCCCGCGACGAGTTTGTCTCTTCTTGGCGGAGGGAGCTGGGGGAGTGGCTGGCGGGCAGCGGCTTACGCGGGGTGGGGGTGGCGATGCAGAGGGGCGTGATGGAGGTGGCTGCCTGAACCCTACACCCACTCTCCTTATCTCCTAGAGCGCCGGGTCTCTCCCTCGACATACACCCACCTTCTCCTCCCTGCCTATGGCCCCCTGGCAGGACTGAGGCATGTGGGTGGGGGGGGGGGGCTCCGCTCGCAGGACAGAGCTCCCCCCTTGAAGCTGGACTCCGCCAGCAGCTCCAACACGCTCCTCTCTGCTCCTCCAGCTCCCTAATACTCCCTCTAGTCCTTCACACGCAGGCTCAGCCTCTCCTCCGCACGCCGCGTCACCCTCTCCATTTGTTTGCTTGTGCTCCTCTGCAAGCCGGCGTGAAAATGTATCCCCACTGCCATGCACGCCTGCGGGAGGGCCCCGTCGGGGGGGAAATGGAGCACGGGGGGCCCTGAAAACGAGGACGCCGACTCGCCTCGCATGCCGCCTCCGGTGGGTAAAATGCCATCGGTCTTTATGGCACAGAGGCACAGATGACAGACTTCTCCACGCTTACTTGGAGAAGCATGCTGGCCATCTGTGGTGCGCCTCCAACTGGCACCGGATGGGAATTACATCACGGCGATTTGGTAGCTGTTGTACAGCTTGTCTTCTGGTGCACACGTTACGCTAACTCAGGCTAACTCAAGTTAGCTCAAGTTAACTCTGGTGCACGTCATGCTATTATTATGGTAGTTCAGGCTAACTCTGACGTGCACAGTATGCTAAATCACACTATAAATTATATCGACCCACATAACCTCTCAGTGGTTATCGCAGAGTACAAATAAATCTTTGTGAACTTAGCTCGCCTTTCTAAACCAATCATCTACACACTGTCCTTGTTTCAGATCTGAATCTGCCAGCTCTCACAGACTGAGGCAGACACTGGTCACTCTCCTGGCAGACATTTTCACAAAGATGTATAGATTAGTGAGGGCTTGAGGTGTGACATCATGTCCTGGCCAGAGGCGAGAGAAAACGCATTTGTCCTGGCACATAGGAGAGATTGCAAATACAAAAGAACTCACAAAGTCCCTCCTGAACAGTCTGAGGCTGGAGACGGTTCTGGGAGGAAAGCCATTAACAATTATTATTAGTTATTTATAAATTATTTGTCATGATGCAAATACACATCATCAAACTGGAACACACGCATAAAGCCTGCGAGGTTATTTTTTCATAAGGCCCCAAGTGTCACACACTCATAAATGTTAGAAAAATACAAAAAGCTCCTGGGGTCATAATTTTACTGTTGTGTGCACTCATTAGTGTCACTATTTTTATTACATTTTAAAAATATATATTTGTAAGCTAAGCCAATGGAAAATCTCGGCGGCAATTCCCTTCAAATGTAGGCTATGTCACCCTTCCACTTTCCCTTGAATAACATTGTTCCCGAAAGTTCAGATAAGGCAGCCTGCGCGTAGCATACAACAATAGAATGGCGAGTAGGAATGGATTAATTAAGTCACAGACAGTCCTGTGCACGACAGAAAGTGAGTCTTCATGCTTTCGTGGACGAAAAGTAGCAGAACTGTTCTTTCTGTGGATGAAATGCAGAAATGCACTACTTGGTTTCGTCATTGGATAATGCTTTTTTGTGGCACTGAATACATTTCGTGCACGAAAATGAGGGCTTGAAACTTGGCGCCGCATAATTTTGGTGATCACGTTTGGGACAGGGGCTGAAACGCTTCTTTCATCTGGACGGCAGAGAAAGAGCCACCTGCCGCGGCACTTTGATGGGCCGCCGATAAAGATGGGCTCGATTTTTTAACAGGACGTTTTGAAAATCGCCGGTATGACGCTCCGCGGGGATAATAAGGGCGGATCCTGTTGGGGTCCGTGCAGTGCTGGAATGCCGCAAAACTGTGATCAATGTGCTTCCAGGTCTTATGGTTTAACCCTGGGGAGCCCACGGGGTCACTTTTATTTCTACCTTACAGTCAACCCACTCATCAAAGTAAAGATTTTACTGTTGTTTTGGGTCGTAAATAGTATACTGGGCTGTAAAGCAAAAAAAAAAAAACAACTTTAATGAGTGGAGGCAGAAATAAAATGTGGGGTCAAATATGACCCCGCGGGTTCCCCAGGGTTAGCAGAGAAAACGGAAGAGTTCCACTTATTAGTTTTCATTTGGAAGCAAGTGCGGCAACGATGTTTGAAGCATAACTTCCCCCCTGGGATGAGTACAAAATGATTGTACTTGAAGAGTGAAAATGTCCGGGAAATCACCATTTATAAATAGGCTCTCATCAGCATTAGACAGAGCCTGAATTTAATTTAAACAATGGAAAACTAAAAGGGAAGCCGCCTATGGGTAGCGCCGCTCCGCGAACAGAGCCTGTCCTTTCGGGGGGGGGGGGGGGGGGGGGGGGGGGTGCTGCCCGAGGCTCTTTCTGCTACGAGCGCACAAATCGGTGGGCATGTAATCAAAAGCCGGGTTCAAAGGGAGCCAGCGAGACCCAGCCAAAGATGCGGAGAGCGACGACGGCTGGCCCAGCTAAACACGCAGCGTGCAGCGCGGCTGCTGCCATGAAGCTGTAAACTCCGTCTGCTTGGCACGTTGTCTTCGTATCTCCGCAAGAGCTCCGCGCAGATCTCATCAATGTGGTGTGGACCATCTGTCAAGTACTTATATAATTAAATATATGTAGTTATACACACGAATAACCTGACAAAAAAAACCGACAAAGTGCAATAAAAGAAATAAAGTCGCTGACGTCTAATATAGCTGCAAATTCAGTGGATTCTGACATAAAATCTCTTTTAATTTTACATCCCTTAATAGGACTGCGCTGGTCGGTGTTGCTCAAGACCTCTGCGTGGTTACAGATGTTTTGGCTACAGATGTGGCCAAACATTTATATTAAAACATTTACTTTTATCCGACGCCTGTATGGCCCTCCTGATCCCTGCCGACGGGAAAGTTATTCCGTAACGCCGAAGCACTTTCACGTCCGTTAAACACTCGAGTCTGCTGAATGAATAACCGGTGGACGGGGGCCAGTACATCTATTCATTATCGCTCAAAAATATAACTTTGTCTTTGTTCCAGAGTGGTTGGAGAGGAGGTATCATTCTAATAGCATCAGAAGGCAGCCCCATCGTTCAGCTGCCTTTCATGTCTCCATAGAAACTGGAGTTTTACTTCAGGTGGCGAGGAAAACTGCGGTGTTTTTGTAATTTACAGATCCACAATGACTATGGGGTGCTAACATTAATTGTTACTGCATTCATCGCGATCCATAGTAAGCCGTTCATTTGGCAAATGATTTGGCAAAGAAGGAGGCGCAGTTAATATACCATCGGTTAGCCTGTTCGGGTTCATAACGAGATGTGACGGGGCCGTTTTTCTGATGAGGGAATCTCTCTATCCGGAATATCGTCAGGAAGGAAAACTGCCAAAGCCGGCAGAGAAAGGCGTCAAGACAAAGAAAAAGTCTTTTTATTTACTTATTTGTGCCATTTCTTGGTTATTCATTCTGCCGCAGGGCAAACAGAATCGGGAGGACAGCTTTAATTTGCATTATGACAAGTGCGCATGAAAAAAAAGATGCAACATGTCTGTCAGCCGCTAAATAACAAACTTTTAATTCGATACTTCCATCATGCTTTGTCTCGGAATGAAGGCGTCCTCACCCCCCATCACATAAGCCCGCTGATTAACCGCCATCCTTTCTGCCCTCCCGACAGTGACAGGAGTGAGACACTGCCTGGGCTGGCGTGTAAAGACACCATCACACTCATTTCACCTCAACTCCCGGCCTCACATCTCCGGCGGAAGCACTGCTGTCTTCTAACAGTCTATCGCCACCTTCTTTCCATCAACTTTTCCTACCTTCAGCAATCTGTCCGCCTATTTAAATTAGTAATTTGTGCGTGAGCCAGTCAGACAAACATCGTTTTTATGATGCCTTCAGAGCAACACTGGCACAGATCATTACAGAGCATCTCACCACACCGCCCAGCAGGCAAGTTCATGGGCTCGCTGGTTCGTACGTGAAATAGACGCATCAAGTTCCGTTGATTGGCTGCACATCCACCAGACGGCGCTATTCATAAGACTAACGCTTTTAGACGCGGGTTTTCCACACGCACGCTAAAAATAGTACAAAATGTAAAAGCTTTATTTAGGCATGGGCGTTAATAGTCCATCTAGACTAGTTTAAACTTGACCGGAGACCAAAGCCTACCGTACATGTGTTTAAAAATAAACTAAGTCAAATTAAGAAATACGTTTAAAGTCCTTTGTGTTCAGTAGACATAAAGTCAATATAGGATAATTACATTTGCGACTGCTTGGTATGTTTTAGGTATAAAGTCAACGACGATGTGGCACTATAATTTATACTATTTTTGTAGGAATGAATCTACGGGTCTTTCCGACATCTTTATTTTGGCTACTCTTAACGCACTTTTTTAAACAAACGAGACATAATTTTGCATTTAACTAAGTTAATCTCAGAAGTATTTTACAGGGGAAAATCTGTTGCTCACGTGAAAAGCAATAAAGTAATGTTTTCGCCTGTGGTCCAGTTCTTACGCTTCTGTTCAAAGTCATGTTATTAAATTTGAAAGAAATGACCGTAATTCTTATTTCAAAAACGCGCCAGGAAGGTGCCGTGGAGGGGTCGGACTGGGTATTACGGACCCATATTATAGCCCAGCACCAAGACAAAGTAAGCAATTAGGTTAAACTGATTTTTTCCCAGTCTGCTCCACCTCATCCCTTTCCTTGTGAACCCACAAAATACTTTATCTTTTTGAAAACTAATTTCTCCATGAATTCTGACAATTAAACCGGCCAAAACCGGTTCCTTATTTCTAGTTAGCTATAAAAATCCTAGCAGAAGACAACAAGCAGCCCTACAGTCTGTGGTCGTGCGTAATGAATTTACGTAGGACAGCGCAAGCAAGACGGTTTACACAAACAGGTTTTAAGCAAAGTTAGAATTGTGAGTCTTTTGCTATTGCCCTTTTAAATTTATTTTCACATTGTAGCAGCTGTAGTAGGCCGTAGGGCCTAAAGGTTGACTCGGCTTGTTTGAAAGCTTTGCCGGAATACAATGCATGTTTTCAATCGGACCTGGGACACGTCCAGGCGGTGGCTTTAATATTCAGCTAAACTGGATGCGAATCTTTATTTTGCAGAGATTTTGCCTTGGCAGAGTAAAGCTTTACGAATCGGAAATCAGCATTAGGGAACGATAAAGGCTTCCAGAGACATGCGTCAACTCGGGAGTATTTACAAACCGCGTTTGCGCGGTCGGCGCGGAGGTAGAGAGGCGACCGACCTAGATATGCATAGATATAGAAAACCCGCCAGGTTAAAAGCATCCTCTCTAAATGGACTGCCTTTCCGCGGAACCATCAAAATGCCAACTTTCAGTCTATTCAGTTTATTCTGCCATTTACATTAAATAATACTCTGAATATGCCTATTTATTCTCGCCCTATCTCTGCACCCTTCAAGACATATTTATATATTAAAAGTTAGGCCTGCGGTATGACTCCAGACATTTCTGCCTAACAGTTTGTCTTCTTTTGACTTAAAGACGCTTAACTGGTGATTCCAACTTACCCTTTGCCCATTTTCTTTTACCGGTGGGTAGTTTACTTGACCAGTATATTGAGTAGCCTACTGGCACAATTGCACAACAGTTCATTGTCATGGGACTCCAGCTAAAATATAATCAGCTTCTGGGCCTTAAACCACCTGCTGATGCCCCATGTGTACAGTAATTATATTTCATAACTCCACATGCGTTAATATTATTATCTGATCAATCTGGTCCTATTTATATGACTGTATAGGTGGTAATGGTGGATCTTTATAGCTGATGCACATGGATGTAACAAACCTGCACGGAGCAAACTGTTTATCGCCGAGTGCTCATACATTCGTTTGCGATTCGTTCCTCCTCTCTTTAATGAGCATCTACGTGGTGGTCCGGAGACAGACTAATTATACGCCGTCAGCTCGTTAAAGCTGATCGCACGGCGACACGGAGCGATACGTGTAATCAGGCACTTTTCATGTGCGGTGACCGCACTGCTCCCGGGGACGTGGGGATCGCTCCCATGGGCGAAAATGACAGGGTGGAACGGCGTGGGTGTGCTGACACGCCTGTGGGGTTTGTCAAGGCGTCCCCAGTAGGGGGCAGGCATGAGCTCAGTTCACCCTGGGCTGTAGGGCGATCCTCGCAAGGACCAAAAACACAAAACAAAGCAAATGTTCCTGTTATTTAAGTCATTTTAGATGTATAAGTTTGCTGGTGTACGGATGTCTGTGTTTTCTGTGTTTGTGAATACGATTTTACCTACAGTCCAGGAATATATACGGCTAACGCAGGACAGATATTGGTGTGTCTGCGGAGGAAACGTGTTGTTTCGCTGAGAGTCCCCGGTGCTGCTGTCAGGATATAAATACAGGTGTCTGCTAGTTTCCTGCCGCTGACGAGTCTGCCTCTGAGGTCGCCAACCCCGCAGCCGCTCCGCGCTCTCCAGCCAGCCCGCCGCCAAGGCAACTGCCTACCCTGGGGGGGATGAGCTGCCGGAGGTAGCCCCCGTGGGGCAGCGGGGGTATATTTTAGGGACTGCCAAGTGGAGAGGATCTCCTATCGGGAAATCGATGAGTCAGGTGGGGTCGGGCCATTCAGCAGGTCGTGTTCCTGCGGGCTTGGCTTCACTCAGCTCAGCTCAGATCACTTAGAGGACGACATACGGTCGTAAAAGACGTTTTCTTTGAGAACTGGGCCTGGAACAGCTGTAAAATCTCAATAGTTGTAACTTTATTTTTAAGCAGGTTAATTAACACTATAAAGGATTTGGTCTGTATGATATAAGTAACCCAAACATGTTTTAATCTAAAACTTCGCTTTTGATTAAAGGGCTGTTTTATTATTCTTTACATTCCACGTATCCTAAATCCTTTTGTGGTCCCCGCTGAAGCATCCCTTCTTGGCCCCGCAGAAGGGGATTCCTGTCTCCCATTTTTAGTCTACAAACACCTCCTTTCAATAAACAGCAAAGTGCTGCCCTGACTGCGGTGCCGTTCCCATAAGAACCGGGCTGACCCTTCCACTTCCGCATGGCCGCAAGTTTGACAACCCAGAAGTTAAGCTGAAAGCTTCCCGAATGTCTATTCATTGGGGCAGTCGGTGTCTGAAGATGATCTCAAGCATAATGGTGTAATATCCGAAGTAAGGTCCACAGGCATAGTAGTCTCCTTTTATTGCTTAACGATTCTAAATCATTTGCGTTTTACGATTATGTCGATTACAGAAAGGCATGGAGTTCGAAGCTTCTTAGCAGAAACACACACAAAGTCGGCGAACGAAAGTGCTGGTGAGAAGCCATGGCTTTCATGCAGGGGGAGGGGAAAACTGTCCGTGGAAGTCAGCCGGAAAGCTATAGACCCCAAAACTCATGTCTCAGAATGCGACGGGTTTTCAGAATAACAACACCGCGCACGAAGCATTATTATTTAACCCGAGTTAAAGAGAGTCCTTTATTCCCGCATCAAAGAGACAGCTCCTGTCATCACCGAGGTTGAGAAATAGGCAATGCATATATTTGCTGTTTTTCCACAGTCTGACCTTCAAAGGACTCTGCCCGTTCAATGGATGAACATCACAGCCCTGATTTCCGCCATGCCCCTATATACACGAAAACACCGCAAATCATTTATTCCTTGAAATACGTCTTCCTTTCTCATTTTACATTTTTCATGCTTACATAGGCTATGCAAGCCTACATAGCGTCCCAAGTGCTATGAGTGAGTACAGAAGCTGCTGCATCGCTATGCAGACTTTGCCGTTTCCGAAACAATTAACGTCAAGAAGAGCGCATCCTGAAAGATTTGAAATAAGTTTTATACTACTTTTAAACATAGCATAAAAGACACATAATGACTAAAACTTTCGAGCACACCTTTTTAGGGTCGCCGTTCTTGTTTGGTAAGTTAATATTTAAGTTTGCTTCTCCTAAAACAGCAGATTGCATTCTATTTTATGTGATGCATACAAATGCATAGCTACTAAAGAGTGTCTTAAAGTCGGATATAATCTTATTTATAGGTGTCTGCCTATGACCTATCCATAATAAAAATAATAAGTTAAACTTAGTTAAGCGCGCTTTACCCCCGCCTATACCTAGGCGATTTCATCAAGGTACGACAAATGTCCCGCAGTGAGAGTGACTTACGCGCGGCGATGCCGCCGGTGGGCGCCGAGGCGGCATCCGGTGTGTTCCGCGCTCGGGGCGGCGGCTGGCCGGGACAGGCGGCGGCCCGAGCCGCACTCCTCTTCCCTCGCACCGAGCGGCTCCGCTCCCGGTCGTGCTGAAGCTCGGACGACACCCTGACAGTGGAGTTCTTGGCTTTGGTCAGCGCAGATGTGACGGAGCCCATCGCCGGGCGTGCTGATGACTCGATTAAGTTGCTTTAAATGAAAAGATCTTCCATTGGAGGTCTTCTGTTTAAATAGCCATCCATAGGATGCGTCCTGTGCGCTCATTAGCTGTCTATGTATTATGAAGTCTACAGCTTCAGCAATTAAAAGATCTATTTCAGTATTTTCCTTAGGCTATATTCCCCTTCTCAGTCCGTTTGAGCTCTCCTTTCCTTCATTATTGAGCGGACGTGGGGTCCTTTAAAAGCGCCACTTCGGATTTCCCTCTCAGGGTTATATATTCCTCACTCGCAGCTCGGGAAAGCCGCCGTCCCTTCGGCCGCATCGGATGCAGTCACATGGAAGTTGTGCTGTAGTTTCCACCCAGCTAAGCCAACTCCCGCCGGCCGGATGACTGACGCAAACAAGCGCTTGTAATTAGTCTGTCGAGTCTCACTGAAAGCGGACGGAGAAGGGGGGATCGGATTATATATGTAACATCTCTGGTTTGAATGTCTTTGCAAACAATGCCAATTACTTATATTATAAACCTAATCAGTTAGTCTAATATAGGCTTTATTAACCTTATATCAAGTAAATATTAATTAAGCAACAAAGACTATACATGGTAAGAGCTGCTAGCGTGCAAAACGCACAGTTCGTGTTATTTTTAATGGTTTGTCTTTGAACTTAGTCCCCCTGGTTGTTATTAACATGGCAGCTTTGTTGCCGGAATAATAAGCAATTTATTAACAAAATACAACGCGGGAACAGCCCTTGGGATGCCACTTAAAAGGGCCGGTAACATATATGGTAAGTGCGTCGCACGGTGAGTTGGGAACAATGTCAAAGCAACGGCAAAATTAGGAAGCTTGTGTGGAGCAGGGCGCAGGCAGACGCGCTGAGCGATGCCCAAGGGTAGCCGGGCTAATCTCAGCGGTCGATGCAAACAGATTACACAACCCCCCAAGAAACAGCGTGATGGCTGTGATCAGCGGCATGGAGGTGATCTGGATACATGGTACTGACAGGTACTGCTTCACTCCATTTCAAAGTAACTGCTCATTCACAACGGAATATGTAGCTATAAATTAATATCTCACATTTTAATTAGAAAATGTGTACCCTACATTAAAATATTGAGAACACGCTTCGTCAAAAAAACTGGAAATAATTTGCACTGACAACTTTGCTAGTCTTTTACATTTTAGATTGTCTTGTGTTGGATCCTGGTCTTCATCTGATCTCAAAAAGTAATGATCGGCTTGCCCCAATGTAACTCATATTAATCAAAGGTCCAGCCACAACTATCCCAGACAAAAAGTTTGAGACCATGAGCATTGTACAGTCAGCACCATCCCGGCCTATGAAAGGCTAGCACCATGGACAGCTGTCCAGTCAGCACCCATCCAACCAATAGGAAGTCCAGAACCATGTGACGCGCTGCAATCAGAGCCAATCCAACCAATAGGAAGTTCGTAATCTTATGCAGCTGTCCGAACAGCACCACTTCAGGCAATAGAGGGTGTAGCACCATGGACAGCAGTCCGATCAGCATTTTGACTGTAAAAAAAAACATAAATCTCAGAACTCCAGGAAACACTAAGCGGATGGCAAATTTAACCAGAACAGAAAACAACACTTCTCGACATATCGGATGAGCCTAGCGATTTACGAAAATAATCGAAGTGTGTTTGCAAAGGCCAGAGATGGAAAAACCCTGCAGGTGTAATTACGTTACACCTAAGTGTTTATTATTGTAGGCTACATGTATGAACTATAACATACATTTCAAAAGTCACTATAAGCAATACATTTTTACATATTTTCAGAATTTTATGGCGTAATTTGATCAGAATATTTACACGTACAAAAGATTGCGGCGGCCAATGAGTCCTGGGGTGAATCTAGGATTCCATTATGTGACTGGCCCCCAATAATTAAAATCGGCCAATGCAACCCCGCCAATAGGTGGAGACCTCAACCCCCCGATGTTCAACCCAAAGTTACACCCTTGGCTCACAAGTTTGCTAATGTTGGGATACGAAACGTAATCAAAAATCCGGGACAAATCACTATATGGTTTTAGCAAAACAATTTTCAGGGGAGCTGAGAATGCGTTTAATCTTAAGTATAGGAGTATTATCTTAGCATCGTACAATTACCAGGTGCTGCCAGTAGAGGGCGACCTGATAAAATTAATATAATAAAGCCGCACGGCTTTGGTTTTTGGGCATGAATTAGGCTTCTTGCAGTCGTACGTGTGATGGAAAAGCTACCACAATGCACATAACATAAAAGAACATTTAGTTGTAAGTCATTTTTATTTGTTCCATTGTTTTATTAATAATCTAATTGGCGATTTGGTTTTACTTTAGTGTGGCCAGAATTTTGGAATTTTTGGACACTAAGCTCATCACTGTAGTGTGAATGTCACACACTAAGAGTGGGCTGACTTGAACGGTCAGGGTGTCTCTGTCTTGTAGGTAGGATGACCATCTAATCTATGTCGGAAGGGACACTATGAGCTACTACAGGTTCACAAACTACTTTAAAACTGAAAGGCTCCCATGCTCTGCTAAATTGTTTGGTTCGTCTTGTACTTTTACTGGTTTGTTTCCTTGATTCAAAGATTCATCCAGCTGTTTGACATTGACATTAGTGACACAAGCATGATTCTAAGCGACTGAACAATCAGCACACAGCAAGAATGCAGTGCTTAAGTGAAATCCAGGTCCTTTTATTTGAAATGGTTGAATTGGTAGTTTATAAACCCTTTTGTTCCTCAAATCGTCGCTCCTGACATGAATTAGGTGGTCACCCTTGTAGGGGTGTGGCCATTTCATAACAGTCTTTGGGGGGGGGGGGGGTCTCGATGCGGTCGTCCTATCAAGAGAACCAGGGCATGAAATGTTGGTTTCGGAACGGAATTTCAGGATTCTGCGGTTCAGCATGAGTCACCCGTCTTGTGATGGTCATACCACCATAAGGGGCAGAAAGGAGACACTTTTGGGGCAAAGGGTGCCGCTGTGCACTCTTGGGTGCCTGGGACAGAGGAGTTAAAGCGAAACTAAATCTCGGGGGCCGTCTGCAGGCCTGACGTTTTTACGCACCCGCAGAAAACTACTGATAACTATCACTGTACTAAGTAACATCAAAATAACCTATGGAAGGGGGCCACAATGGGAGAACACGTACAACCCCCCAGACACACAGGAGCAGTAAGGGGTGCTTTATATCCTTGTCCAAGGAAATGTGAACCCCCCCTTACCATGCTAATATGCCTCTGCGCTCACACACACATTATGCGTGACTACCGCAGGTCGACAGGCTTTACACAACACCGGCTCAAATATATGTCCCCGATTCTCCTCTCTCTCTCGCTCTGAACTCCTTTGCCTAGGGTTTAATTGCATGAGTTCATAATGCATGCTTCATATTATCAGAGCGACCCTTAATTGTGCAGACGGCTCGTTCCATCAATTGTCTCGGCTTTTCCCATGCTTCTCCGGAGGATGCTATTGCGTGCCTGTTTGATGACTCAGGCAATAAAAACTTCAATCTGTTTTATTCATCAGGCAGGAACGACTCTTAAATTCTATCAGATACTTAAGATTTTATTGCTACCTGGACAAGTATATTCGCACTTCTGAGTTGTAGTCATGTGACAAAATGTCTTAATAATTATTGGGTGTTGCCAATTTTTTGGTATTTTTCCGAGTGATTTGACTTTTGCATCCTCTGTTAAGCTACACTCTCCTTCATTAACCTCAGAAACATGGGTGTTAGACTAAGTTCCTGGGGAGCCAAGCTCACTAGGCTTTGCCCTACCTGCCCCAGAATCTGCTTCATTACTAAGATGCATCTAATTCTTTGAACAGACTGTACGTTATTTTAGGGTTAGATACCTTAGAATCTCATCCAGGTGCTGGGTAGATAGGTTGCTGAATGTAACTTGATGAAATGTGTATGCTGTGTTTTGGCTATTAGACGGAGAGATGGCTCTCTGAATAAGAAACCTTTATTGTGCTGAATAAGGCCAGAGTTTCAACGAGCCCAAAGCCCTATTTTTAGGTCATACATGTCCCACACAAAGTGAATTATTCAGCTCCCTTAGACCTACTGGCTCCATCCTCAAGCAGGCAGCTTACATTGTTTTCTCAAACGATTTATACTAATAGAGGACAGTGCTTTAAAGAAGCCATGAATTGTTTTTTTAAAGGTTTATTTGTGCACAGAAGCTATCACACTTTGTCTTGCTCTTTGTTGTGCACAGGTTCTCTGGCAAAAAAAAGCTCTCACTGAAAATGTATACTACTGCAGAAAATATTGCTGTTGTATATTTGGCATTTTGTGTCTGAATATAAATTGTGCTAAAAGGATTGTTCTTCAAAGCTATGGTTCATGCCTACAGCACCTACAGCTAATAGGCCCCTCTCTACCTGCCGCCAGATTCATTATGGAATAAAGGCACTTTAAAGCTTTTGATTCTGTGTTGTTTCATCTTTAAAACAGTTTTCTTTCCCAGTTCTTGCTCTCCCTCCGCGTGTCCTCTATTGCTTTATTTTTTTTTCACAGTTTGCCGTTTCTTCGCCCTCCGTGTCCCGAGGGTTCACTCCAGGTCAAAGTCATCGTGGCGCTGGGTCGACTCGTTCAGCACCTGTTTGGAGATTCATTCAATTTTCTTGACTTGTGCATTTCCCCAAATGGAAGAGTCAAGAATCAGGAAGAGGTGGAAGATAAAAATGTACAAATATCTGCCCTATTCCTACATTTTCAGCCTCGTGGAGTTTGACTATCAAAGGAAAATACCGGGCTGTGAATGAAAATGTAAATGTCTGATGATGATGATGATGATGATGATGATGATGATGATGATGATAATAATAATAATAATAATAATAATAATAATAATAATAA
>JAODKL010000081.1:5702985-5714292 GCA_026780765.1 Petrocephalus schoutedeni | reverse complement strand
GATGATGATGATGATGATGATGATGATGATGATGATGATAATAATAATAATAATAATAATAATAATAATAATAATAACGAATTATATGCATGTGTATTTTACACAATTTGCACACTCTTACATGTCTATTATTGCTGTTAATGGTTTGTTTTTATGTGTATTATCTTTTAGATATCAGTATTCCGTTGTAATCATTATTAGTATGAGATTGGCGTTTCATTGTGATGGGGCCTGACATGAAGCCCTTACCTCACCATCTCTGGTCTCAATGGTCTTAATAACAACCTTCTTGGATGTAAAGCTGTCAATCATGGGCTTGGCCTCAACAATGGCGTCTGTATTGGGAGACAAGGCGGTGTGTCAGGGAGCTCCTGTGCCAGCCGCGCCCTCATGCTTTATATGAAATTAGTTTTAGCTCTAAGTGAAATGAGGTGCGTGGAAAGGTACCTTTCAGGCTGAAGGCGGCAAGGTTTGGCAGAGGAGTGCTGATCCTGCGGGGGGAACGTGGAGAACAGGAGACGTGTAATTCAAAGAGCGCGGCCTATCTACGCATATATGTTGCACATTCACAGCAGTTAAGATGCAAGGAAGTTCAAGCTTTCTCTCTTTAATTAACACCATCTAAGGCTGTCATAACCTCAACCCTGTCACGATTCCTCATGCCTGAATACCCTGATAATGCTATGCATCTATGCCCTAGTGTCTGCAATTAGGCTTCCAGAATGCCTACTTGGCAGAACAGTACGAAGTAACAAAGAAATTTTACAATAATACACTAGATTACGCACTAACGTGAGACTTGTGATTGCAAGCCCTAAAAAGCAGTGTTCATCCTTTCATCTTGGACCTGCTTTTCCAGCACAGGGTAATTGAGATAATGTTCATTTTATAATCTATTTGCTGCGATTTCCTTCCGCGTCGAGACAGCAACATGGGCTAAAAATGCTAGCAAGCTAAAAGTGCTGATGAACGAATTCACAGTATTATACTCAGCACATAACATCACCGGTTCTCCTCGCCCTCCAGCAGCTTCCTGTAGGTGGCGATCTCGATGTCCAGCGCCATCTTGACGTTGAGCAGGTCCTGGTACTCGCGCAGGTGCCGCGCCATCTCATCCTTCATGTTGTGGATGTCCTCCTCCAGGCGGGCGATGGTGTCCTGGTAGTTGGTGGCCTCCAAGGAGAAGTTCTCCTCCATCTCCCTCATTTGGCGCTCTAGGGACTTGTTCTAGGAGTAGAAGGGTGTGTGTGGGGGGGGGGGTAAAGTTTAGAGTTGGGGTGGGGAAGGGGCCCTGCCTTTAGATTGTACCATGGTTGCCAGATTGTGGGTTTCTCAAGCTTCGCTAATGCAAATTGTTAGAATGCTATGCTAGGAATCTTTCGACACTGGAGCACAGCTGCAGCTTCCACTCCAATAACGGCACTTGCCAAGTGAACCAAATGGATCTGAATAAATGTTCCTAAAGACTCTCGTATCTGAATATAGCTTGTTAAATGTTTTACTTTTAGAGTTTATAATAGAAAATGAGACCAGAAACACACAATTAACAGGTCAGTGTAACCAGGGTTTTTTTTTTTTTCCCGATTTGAACCGTAGGGTCCCCGATGAAATACCAGATGCCCAACCTCACCCGGCCTGGGATGTCGAAGCGCCTATGACTGTAACATAAGTGCGTAAGCGCAAATTTTACCAGGAAAATGGCCCGTAGAGGAAATGAGGAACGGCTGTGGGATCAGACGGGGTGTAGCGGGGGAGGGCCTCACCGTGCCCTTGAGGGCGTCCACCTCGCAGGTAAGTGCCTGCACCTGCCGCCGGTAGTCATTGGCCTCCTGCTTGGCCTGCCGGATGGCCTCCGTGTTGCGGGCTGCTGCCTCCGAGAGGTCGTTGAACTGTGGATGAGAAGGAGGTGAAAGGTCGGGGGGGGGGGGTCTGTCTGGCTGAAGGCTGCAGCCAAATGAGCTCAGTACTCTGAAGTATGGCTAATGAGCTAATGAACACATAGAGAACTTTCCTTCTAATTTGTCTACAAATAATGTGTCTTGGTATTTGATATGCATTGTGATGACTGTTCATACCTCAAAACCCTTATAATAATCTGAAAAGAAACTGAAAACAGCAACGCTGACATTGAATATATACAATATACTGCCACTCAATAGAAGATTGTCAGCTTTGTGTCAGTGCAATATATCAGAAAGGCTGATGCCTAGAGGAGGAGGAGAGAACCAGAGGAAGAGAGTGAACGATTGAACCGGTGTGTATTCAGGGGCCCAAGCTGAAAGCTGATTGGCACCCAGAGTGCCCGCTCTCCTGTCACTCACCAATTCAAACCATGGTATTGGATAAGGACAAGGCTGGCTCTCTTTTATGAATTATGCCCCCTGTTATACACCCAAAAAAGCATAGAGTTGCACCTGAGAGTAAAACCAGAACAAGCAAATGGAATGGGGAGATGAGAGAGCAGAGAATTATCAACGGGGCGACAGGGGTAGAGTGGTTTGCTCACCTTTGACTTGTACCACTCTTCAGACTCCTGCAAGTTCTTGGCTGCCAGGTTCTCGTACTGCAGCCGAACGTCACGCAGAGCGGCAGTCAGGTCGGGCTTGGCCACTTCCATTTCCACCTGCACATGCTGGTCCTGCACCTGGGTCTGCAGCTCAGCCAGCTCCTGCGGGGGGAGGAGGCAAGGTTGGGGACCGCTCGACTCATCGCAGCCCTTCTGAGAGGGGATCTGTCACCTTCTACAGCAGGACCAAAGGGGAATTTAGCAGATTAGCCAGGGCCGAAAACAGGGTGTGGAAAGTGGTGGCAGGAGTGGGTGTGGTGAAGTAGGGAGTGGGTGGAGCATTGTCAGACATGGGCATGATGAGAGGAGTGGGCGGAGCATGGACAGACACGGGTGTGGAGGGGGGGGCGCGGTGGAGCAGGGTGTGGGCGGAGCATTGACAGACGTGTATGACTGGAGGAGTGGGCAGAGCATGGACAAACATGGTGTGGCTGTGGAGGAGCTGGGAGTGGGTGGGGCATGGTCCAACATTTGATTGGGCTGGGCATTGTCAGGCATGGGTGTGATTATGGGGAGTAGGTATGGTGGTGTATGGAGTGGGTGGAGCATGAATGGGTGAATGGGTGTGGTTAGTGGAAGTGGGCATGGCATGTTGGTGATGGGTGTGGTGGAGTGGATGTCATGGTACATGGTGCAGGCAGGCCATAGTAGGGAGTGGGTGCGGTTCACCTGGATTGGGCAGGTTAAGGCGGTGAGGGGGCCGTCAGGGGGCAGGGCGGGAGAAGCAGCAAGGCCAGCTAGGCAGAGGAGTACCGGGACCTACCTCTTCATGGAGCTTCTTCAGAAAGATTATTTCCTCCTGGAGAGACTCCACTTTGCGCTCCAGGTCCAGGCGGGCGAGGGAGGCATTGTCCACGTCCTGCATGACAGAGACAAGGAAAGGACAGTGTCAATGATCTCCTGCAACCCTGATTACCACATTCCTCCATCAACAAAACTCAGAGGTTCACTGCAAATGTCAGAAAAAGAGACACCAGGAGCAGATCAGCTCCGGTTAACAGGTTCACATAAACCCCGCCCTGCACCGCTATGGCCACGCCCCCTCTTCATTCTTGGCACCAGTACCCTTCATAAGAGGCCAGTGGGCAGTTTCAGAAGATCCTGGGTTTCATAAGACTAGCACCAGTTATACTGCCGCTCTGATTTTGATTTTGCTCATAGTTTTTCCCCAAGTAACCCTCCGGGATGGCTGCTCTCCCCAGAAGCTGACTTCTTGTTACATTTCATTCATTGCCTTACTCGGTTATTAAACTTCCAATTTTCATGCAAGTACATCAGTAGTGTAGGGTTTATTTCTGGTAAGCAGCTAAATATATAAAAACGCATCACTCCAGGAAACCAGAAAAGGCGTGGGCTAGACCCAGTCTACCAGAATTGTGCTTTACTATTCAGGTTACAGTTGCGGAGAATTAACGATCTGCTCCGTGCCTCCGCTGAGCAGGGAAGCCGGTAACCGCTGGCACTTGGTGATAAAAGACTTCATACCTGTCTGAAGCTCTGCATGGTGCTTTCAGCCTCCTCTCGCTGCATTGCTTCCTCCTGCAGCCTAAAGCAAAGCAAAAGGCAGTTACGATACCAGGCAGCTTTAAAACTGTATGAGTCAGGTATTCTAATGTCCCTAGTGTTAATAATGCAACGTATAACAATTAATAGTAATGACAATTTTTATCATTCCTAAACATTATCTAACATTCGCCCACTAAAAAAAAACACCCCGATAAATTAATACATTGAAATCAATTAATTGCATGTACTAATTCTATAATTAGTATTTGTGCAGTGAGACGCGATAATCTATCGTAGATCTGCATATACTTCGTGCGCATCAGTAACTGCAGTTACGGCGCACCCATAAAAGTTTGGCAAAGAGAAAAGTCAGTACTTCTCCTTCATTCTTTCGATGTCCTCGACCAGGTTGTCCCTGTCCACCTCCACCCTGGCTTTCTCGGTGGTGAGCTGGTCCACCTGGCGCCGAAGCTCCCGCATCTCCTCCTCGTAGAGATCGCCGATGCGGGACGTGCCCTTCCCCCGGAGCTGCTCCAGCTCGCCGTGCAGGATCTTGTTCTGCTGCTCCAGGAAGCGAACCTTCTCGATGTAGCTGGCGAACCTGTCGTTCAGGTGCTGCATCTGCGCTTTCTCGTTAGTGCGGTTGGCTTTGAACTCGGTGTTGATGGCATCGGCTATGGAGAAGTCGACGCTTTCGGAGGCGAGCTTGGGCAGCGGGGCGCTGCTGCGGAGCCGGGAGGAGCTGGAGGCGTAGATGGTCGGGGGTGCGGATAGAGTCCAGGAGCCCCTGGAGCGCACCGGGCTGGAGTACTGGCGGCCTGAGTAGCTGGACCGAACCGTCACGGGTTTCTCTCCGCCGAACATCTTCTTGTAAGAAGACTGCGTTCTCCTGTAAGCCATGTTGTAATCCTTTACTCTTCTGGGAAAAAAGGTAGAAAAGTTTTCCTTCTTACGGTTCTCTACTCAAGCGCACCAAAGATCCCCTCGGTTGCCCCGAAGAAGGACGATCCGCTGGAGGAAGCCGCCTTTATAGTCGGCTACTTGCGCAAATGACATGACGGAGCAGGGTGTTTGAGTGGCATGAAGATGAGCCTGTTATCTGGTCCTGGGCGACCTCAGAGTTGGGAGTGCTTAATCCCCACCTTCGCGTAGCCCCGCAGTCCCAGCCCCCTGCACGCGTTATCTGCGAAATAAGTGCACGCTCATTTATCCGGAGCGGGGCTATCTGGGAGCAGTAAGTTGAAGCATAGCTAGGGGACGGGGTTTATTTGGTCCCCATCTGCTGCAGTTATCAATTGGTCTCCTATATACAATCAGATTTAAAATTTAACTTAATAAGATATAAGAAATATCTAATTAATCTAAAATGCAGCGTGCAGTTTCGGCGCAATATTGGCTGTGAGTTATTATTTCGATAATAACTAGGATAAATATGTGCTTTGCTTTCTGATAAACATTTTCGGATTAATTAATTATTCCGTAGATGCACAATGCACGCGCTCATCTGGTCGTATTGCCTAACACCGTCGTATCTTGGTACCATAGAGACGGGTGTAAACATTGCAGTCTTGGGTCTATTGAGGTTTCCTGGGACCAACAGAAGTAAAATACAAACTTATTTGTGATGTCACCTAGCAACGAGGTTATTTCCCGTATGTTACTATAAGGCTGTGCCATCGCATCAGGCGTGAAAGAGGAAGCACGCAACTATTTTCACTGCAGCCATCATGATGGAAGAGCAAGTCAGAGAGTATAGTGCAGAAAAGACGAAAATAACAATGCAAAACCGTTTTAGTTCAGCCAAATGAAATATACTCCAAAGCACCCGCCTGAGATTCGTCGTAATGCGCTATTGCGAAGATATCGCATAAAACGGCCCGTTCTTCAGTAATGCTTAGTTTTTTGCTGTTCCTGTTTGTGTGTTTAATGTCCTATGTTTGCTGGCCAAAGTGATATAATGGAAATGTAATAAAACCAGACCATTTTCCAGAG
Organism: Petrocephalus schoutedeni; assembly: GCA_026780765.1. NCBI lineage: Eukaryota > Metazoa > Chordata > Actinopteri > Osteoglossiformes > Mormyridae > Petrocephalus > Petrocephalus schoutedeni. The sequence continues at coordinate 5,708,228 of JAODKL010000081.1, read as the reverse complement.
GTGCAAAATCTCATAAATACTGCACTGCAGAAGTAAATAGCCTCTATGTTGCAGTGAAGAGGTCACTCCAGCAAGTGGTTTAGTAAAGTCCATTCATTCAAAACAATTGCATACTGTCAAGCAACATTAAGCTTAAATAGAACACCAATCACTTTATTTTCAATAGCTGGTGAAAGACCAAAAAAGCCCTTCCTAGAAAGTCAAACAAAGTGTCCCCTCTGTAATCTGCATGGACTTATGTCAGAAACTGTCCAAGCGGCTTTTTTTTGCAATGGTCATTCAAAACAGGCTGCAATGAAATCGCCTTCTCTGCCTTTCAGGCTACACTGGAGTATGGGAAGTCGTTTTCTCGTTTACAGTTAAATCACTATGATGTCTCAGCTGAAAATAAATTTATTGTTTGAGGATTCAGATTAAACTGAGCTGGAATCGGGCCACAAAAGACATTACGGTCTGTGTTTTATGGTCTTTTGGCTGCCAAATTTGATTTCAGAATTTCAAATGGTTTTTCACCTTCATATAAATCCGTGGCATGTTTTTTGCAGAAGGGAAACCGCAGGGGCAACTGCTCAGACCCACGAGGGAGAACTCGTATGAAAAGGGGCACAGTGCCAGCTGAAACGGCATGCTGCATGCGCAGACTGATCCTTGCCATTTGGACCGATGCGAATGTGGCCGTGATGTAAGATGGGGCGTTCAGAGGAAATGGACTTTGCCTCCAGCTAGTAGATGTCTATCAAACCTCTGCAGTATTTTTTTATTCCTCTATGCCATGTGTCTAACTCCTTTTCAGTCAGAAGCACTCTCCTGCTGCTCTGTGCCAGACACCCCTGGGATACATATCGGGGGTCTTGGCCAGGCACCGATCTTTGACTTGCCCGTCTCCCTCGCGGCTTTAATCGCTCAGCGACTTTGCTGTCGTTGCTGGCACAGATCCTGCCTCGAGTCTGCTCCACTTCCTCCACGAAGTCCCCCAGTGAAGTTTCACTTTGAACCGCTGTAGAGGGCATCGCGTGGCTGGGGGGTGTGAGGTCACTTCCTCTTTCAGACGTGGCACCCTCCCCACACCAGTGTGCCAGCCACAGGATCTCTTTCTAATTCCAAGACACTCTTCAGTTAAATGAGACCAATGTGGCTTTCTTATTCATTTTTATATCAAATTATTCATCTTTAAATACCAAACAAAATATCAACATTCAAACTAGGTATTAATGAATGTATTCCAGAGCATGTTTCACGAGTATAAGCGGGATGAATTAAGCACAACTTATAAGCACAACTCCAATTTATTATTTGATGTGTAACCCAAAATGTGCCTTTGCTTGTACCTGAATGTCTACCCATCCATCCATCCATCCATACATCCACCTATCAATCCATCCATTCATCCATCCATCCAAACATCCATCCATACATACATCCAGCCAGCCATCCATTTTCTGTGCCTGGGCACAAGGCAGGGAATAGCCAAGGATGGAGCAACAACCTTGAACTTGAATATTTTTGCTTATGTTTTATTGTGGAGTGAAAGGTGGTAGGTTTAGCGGCCGTCATCGTAAAAAGCACATTGGGGCCCCGGACCAACAGAAGAGGGGCCCTGGCAAATCTACTGAGGGGAATCCCTCCCCCCCATTGCTGCAATCTACCGAGGGGGGTTTCTGGCTATGGGGCTGCTTATGGCCCCTGAGAAGGTAGATCTGGGCCTGGTTGAGTGCAGTCAGCGGCGTACCTAGAAATTCTGCCCCCTGCTGCCCAATTTTACGTATTCAAGGGCCCCTGTAAAGTGCTGGGCCCCCTGAATCTGCCAGGGTATCCATGCCCCACCAACACCCCTGTGTGCAGTAATGATGATTAAAGAAGCCAGCCTGGGAGCAGAGGTGTACCAGCTGGCCTTGCCAAGGCCACTCGGGCCACTGGATTGAGGCCGAGACCACATGGCAACCCCCTGCAAAAGTGATTGGCTCCTGCCATGCTGTTCATCCAATTACACATGTTAGATGAACCCTATCAAAAGTGCTGGAGCAAGCTGGCCTCTAGGCTAGGTGGACCGCTGGCTGGAGTTCGACTCCTGGTATCTTTGGCTAGTGCCGTGTGGGCGTTTGGCTTAGGAGGAGCATCCTAGGGAGTCAGGCCCAGGCTGCCATGCAGAAAGGGCAGACTCACCGCGACAGAGGTCAGGGATGGAGCTGAGCAGGGCGTGCCAGGGTCAGGCCTGTTACCAGGCCGGCGGCCAGCGATGCTCTCTGCAGGCAGCAACGGGGAGAGATCAGCCAGGTTATCTGCCGTCTCCACTGGCTCCTGCTCTGGTGCCCATCGAGGTCGATCGTACTCTGCTTACAGGTGAGACCATAACACAGAAACCAAAGTGGCTGTTAGGAGGCCATTTACCTTGAAAACTCTGAGCAGCTGCTAAGCTAAGATGCTATATCGCAGACAGCCTGGGGGTAAATTCAGGCTGACTTTTTGCTGATCCATTAATGAAAGACCGCAACGGGACAAATATCGATCCGTACTCACAAACAGATGTGGGTCAATAGTCATGATATGAGAATTTAAATTTGGTTGCTTTGTGGTAAGTAGAATAGACAATACTAATAGTATGTGCTGATTTCAATATTTAATAGCCATGAATCATAATAAAATTACCTTTCAAACATCCACTGTTAAAGCATTAAATTCTCTCCCCCCAGGCCTCGGGAAAGGCCAGTGACAATCTGAGTGCTGCAATAAAAGGCCTTCAGCCTCAGGACTGTACCCAAAGGGCTGTGAAGCCTTAGACTCAGCACTCCTGGTGGGGGGAAGGTGGGCAGCCACCTCCCTGACTCATCACCTCAGCCCGGGCAAAGTAATTTCAGCTGGCACAGGTACCCCCCCACCAACCCACACCCACCACCCAAGCCTAGAGGCACAATTATTCCCTGTGATCAGCAGAGCCCCGGCTACCCGACACTGCACAGTGAGAGGGTGCAACGGCCATCTGGTCAACCACAATCTTTATGACCGCGGCGGGTGAGGATTATTGTTGGCAGAACTTGACGATAGACAGCTAGCAATTAGGACATGATGCAGAGGGAGCATAAGTACAAAAGGCAAGATACACAACAGAGAGGAGTAAAGGCACGGTACACATAAAATACTTTGTGCAGATTATAGGTTTTGTGTAATGCAGGAAGTTGACACAGGCGGAATACAGCCATCATAGCGGCGCCAAACAAACATCGATGGAAATTAACGCAGTTCTACAGACTCTAATCTGAACAAATGCTGAAAAATCTGTGACCTTAAAGTCAACTCATGTCGTTTTCTATAGGTCTTCTCAAATGAATTTTATTTATGTATTTGCAGTACATTAAAACTGTGATATATTTATTTTTAATTTTGTAATATTTGTAATATTTTTTTCTTCCTTAAGTTTTTGTATTGGGATACTCACCAAACCGATGAGTGTTAACCAGGAGATAGCCTTTTGCTAGCCTAGCTGGACATGGGAAAGATAATCTTTAACAATCCCCTTAAGTCATTTATGATGTTCTGAGTGAAAGTCCGATAGGATAACATTAACAAATGGAAAATAATGGCCTACCGCCATCACCAAAACTGGGGGCCCGGGGATGGCCCTGGAAAATAGGATTTAAAACATTGGTTGAGGACAAATAGCAAGGGCTAGTGTCCCCGCTGGGCCCTTTTTGGTGGTCACATCGATGAACGGCCATGGAAAACATCCCCATTATCTCTTTCAGAAACTTGCATCTTTACACATCAGGAAAGCAGGAATTGAATTTCTCCCACTTTCTTCTTAATGGAGGAAGCCGCCTGGAAAAGCCGTATATGATGCGGGTGTTCCACATATGAATGAGCTTGGATCGGCTTCGCTTAATGTGTTGGAGTGCGAGAACGTTGGTGTGTGTGCATGCGGTTACTTGTGGCTGCGCGTCCGTCCCAGGAGGTTTGACGGGTGGCGACACGCAATGAGGTCATTCATCTGGCCTGCGCTCCTAATTTGTAGTTCATATACAGAAGTACCTTCACGTGGGCCCGAGGGTAATTTGGCAGACCCAGGCACTCCTGCAGTCAGGTCAGAGAGCCTCCTGGTGCTGTTCCTGTGCTTGCTGCCGGTTTGACCACCTCACTGAAAAAGAGACAGGCCTGTAAAGAGTTCCTGCCCTGCTGGTTTCCATTGCACGTGAATAGCTATTCTGTATTTTTGCACATTATGCAGTACTCCTTTTCATGAGGGATACCTAGAAAGTCTGGTCTCCCTGACAAAATGTCATCTGGACCCCCCCCAACCAATTTTACATATAATTTTAAGCATACAAGGTCCCTCTTAAGACCCCCCCCCGCGAATCCCCTGTCCTGGTGACACCTTTTGCACATATACGCTCCAGATTTAGCTACATTGCTGATCTTTATTTCCTTTTTGTCTTTATACATGTATTATAGATGTAATGTATTCTACTTGTATCATACATGTATTTCTTATTGTATAATATTGTATATCTCCTTTTCAGTATTTTTTACGCTCTGTCGTTGAGTCCTGCACAGTGAGAGCTATGTCTTGGCACAGCAATTTCTTCCAGGATGATTTAAGTTTTATTTTGTCTTGTCTTTCTTCATGTTGTGCTGTTCTGTCCTGCAAAGACCGGCAATGTGTAAATTCACTTCTCGTCTGTCCATGTGACTGCCGTCTGGGTTCTCAGTCAGGCCAACCTTAATTGACCTGCATTGAATCTACAGCTAGCTGGCCAATCACAGTCCACGATTCATGTGATTCATTTGTTGTTAACCAATCATATTAGCTTATTCATTAATGAATGGGAATGTATTAGTTTACATTTTTACTTGGTACGGGGGAATTGTTCATCCATAGAAGGTTGTGTTCGTTATATGGTTTTGTTTTCCATGATGTAAGGAACAGATGTAAAGAATATAGGTTTGCTGTAGGCCTCATTCCATATACACACACACCTTTAAAGGGCAGTAATTTTACTTGATGTCATACTTTCCCTGTTCAGAATAGGCTGTGCCCTGCCCTCCTGCTTGTTAATTTATACAGTATGATCCATAACCTGGAAAACTAACAGTAAAAGGTAATATAACCAGAAGGCATAGTTAATATCCTTGTCCTGGAAACCAGGCTATACAGAATACGTGCCTCCCCCCCCCCCCCCACCACAACACCCCTGGCTGAGCCTCATGTTCTGCTTGACTCCGCCCCCCAGTCCTCATTTGCCCCCGCCCCC
>JAODKL010000081.1:5655572-5671682 GCA_026780765.1 Petrocephalus schoutedeni | reverse complement strand
GGGGGTTAGCTCAGGCCTTTGCAGGAACTCCAGGTATAAACAGATTTATAGCACTAATTTAGTCAGTGCCCTTTTATACTCGGTTACATTTTGGAATACAGTACAGTGGTTATAACACTTATATCAGCAATCTCTGGGCTAATTTACATATTCAAGCATTTACAGTCTAGTGTTTTTACCGAAATGCTGTCTTTCGAACATTTTTCAAACTGAAATGAAGGGATGATTTATCCCCCCTGCCCTTGCAAGTCCCAGTTGTTTTGTTTGTTTTATGAATAATTCCCCTGCATAGTCATCTTAGTCAGCTTTTAATAAATCGAGTTAACTATGCATTTAATATTTTGTACTGCATGAATTAAGTTGAATGCATAAAAACATTTGTTAAATGCACAATTACTCTTTAACTGTTCACCTTTTTTTACTCAGTTTGATTAAAATGCCGTTGTGGTATTTGTAGATGTGGGAGGATTCAGTGTGATACTAAGTGTCCATTATAAAGAGAATGCCTGGATACAGAGATGCATTACTTGTTGAATTTGGTGACCCGTGCAGAACGCCATGGCAACACTAAAGGCATTAAGCCAATTATCATAGCTAATGTCTCAAGCCCTGCCCATCAGGGAGTCTCCACCTGGGTGTTTCAGAAAATTGCCATCTACTCAGCCATATCTGCAGATCGACCCTAACTATAACCTGAGCCTTGACCCAATGATAACGAATTAGAAGAAGCTTTTCAAGGTAGTTCTTGCTTCAGCCCGCTTTTTCATCTGCAAACAGAAACCGGGAAATATAGACCACAGCCTCAGAGTGTGTGCAGACATCCCCACCTATAAAAATAGACCGCGACCTCAGAGTGTGTGCAGAGACCCCACCTGTAAATCTAGACCAAGGCCTCAGAGTGTGTGCGGAGACCCCACCTGTAAATCTAGACCAAGGCCTCAGAGTGTGTGCAGACACCCCCACCTGTAAATACAGACCACAGCCTCAGAGTGTGTGCAGACACCCCCACCTGTAAATATAGACCACAGCCTCAGAGTGTGTGCAGACACCCCCACCTGTAAATATAGACCACGGCCTCAGAGTGTGTGCAGACACCCCCACCTGTAAATATAGACCACGGCCTCAGAGTGTGTGCAGACCTCCAGACCATCTGTCTGTGACAGCTTTTCTCGTGCTGCTGCCATTCTTATTCTCATGCTGTTAATTAAGCAGCCTGATTAATTGATTAATCTGCCCACTCCTATTTCTACTGTGTTTTTCCCCAGAGAACCTGAGGTTATGACCTCAGATGTCTGTTCACCAGCAGATTCAAGGATTCCTACAGACACCAAGATTGATAAAGACTGGCAGCTAAATATTAAGTTCATCATTTGTGGTTATGCCCACATTCACTTTTCTGGCTGCTTGCACTCACTTTTAAAAACTAAATCTAAAATGTAAATATATCTTAAAGACTTTATTATATTGGTGTGTGTGTGTGCCGATTGGAGCCCCCACTCTATGCTTTACTTCTGTTGTGAACACTGTGCTTTCATGCCTCTTCTCTCCCTTGCTCTGCTTTCATCCCTCGCTCCTCTCTGCCTTGCGCCACTTTTATCCCTCGCTTCTCTCTCCCTCACTCCTCTTTTATCCCACACTTCTCTCTCCCTCACTCCTCTTTCATCCCTCGCTCCTCTCTGCCTTGCTCCGCTTTCATCCCTTGCTCTGCTCTCCCTCGCTGGTTTTCATCCCTCGCGGGCTTTCATCCCACGCTCCTCTCTCCCTCATTCCGCTTTCATCCCTCGCTCCTCTCTCCCTCATTCCGCTTTCATCCCTCGCTCCTCTCTCCCTCACTCCACTTTCATCCCTCGCTCCTCTCTCTCTCTCTCCAGTTTCATGCCTCGCTCCACTCTCCCTCGCTGGCTTTCATCCCTCGCTCCTCTCTCCCTCGCTCCGCTTTCATCCTTCGCTCCTCTCTTGCCCTCCCCCCTCCTCAGATGATTCAGTAGCTGTTCTCTGCCTTTCTCTTGCTTTCTTTTTCTCCATCGCCACATCCTTCTCATACCTCCCCTGCACAGTCATCTGATCAGAGGAGGAAAACGAGGGAGGGGGGCAGGGGGGGGCTGGGGGAGAGGGAGCGACAGATGTGTGTGTGAAAGTGAGGCATGCCCCCCACCCACCATCACCACATTCTGCTGAGGCATTTTGTTTATCGTCCGTTTTCGCCTACTCTTGTCAGTTTAATTGAGGCTAAATGTGTGTGTGTGTGTGTACGTGCCTCAGTCTTTGTGCTGCCCAGTCTCCTCCTGCTTCTCAGTGCCTTCGTTATGGTGTGTGTGTGTGTGTGTGTGTGAGTGTGTAGAGTCATGGCCGTACAGGAGCGGTGGCATGTATTAAGATGGGTTATCGTTCGGCCGGCCTGTCACCCTCCGCTGAGCAGCCCTTCCTGCTCCCAGACCTGACAGAGTGTCGTGGCCATGATGGGGGCTGATGGGAAAAACACAGCAAGCAGTGTAACTGTCAGTAATAAGGTTAATCCAAGACTGGGAGTCATGCGTCCAGAAGAGCACTGCACAACTCTGACGAGTGACAGGTCGGTGGAGGAAAGACGGAGGGGTGTCTCTCCCACAGCTTGTCCCACCAGGCTGGCCACATAGATTCCACCTCCTCCCTCCTGACCTGGGAAAGCCCTTTGATTCATGCCACTAGCTGAGTGTTAACCAGATAATCATCGCAACACCAGTAAGATATAACTATTTATGACCAGACAAGTGTTAACACTCAGCAGGTGTTAAATGGATACAGACTACTGGTGTTGTGGTGATTAGCTGTTAACGCTTGGCTGGTGCCATGAATGAGTCTAAGGGCTCTCCCAGGTCAGGAAAGAGGTGGCAGTGACTGGATGGTCAGCCATAGGGGGCAGGTTTTGGCACAGACATGTATATCTTTCCTCCACCAACCTTAGCTGAGGTTAAAATTGTACACAGTGCTGGTGATGCTATGGTTGTCTTCTTAAGTGGATAATCACCACCAGAGGTATATAATTGTTATTGCTGTTTTGTATATAGTGCAGTCTATATAAAACACCTTGGGCCCTCGATCTGACGCTGTCCTCGGCACCCAGTCATCCAGGTTGCGTGGGGCTCTGATGAAGAAAATACTCCTGATTGAAAATAAAATATCTCGTGAGTAGTCTGCTGGGGGTGGGGGGCGGTGAGAGGTGGCTTTATGCTTACAGATAGGTCTGGCGAATTTCTCTTTTCGGACGGAAGGTGGATATTTTTTACATCCCTTAGTGCCACTGGCATTGTGCCCAGTGACAGGAAATAATAAGACTGGTCTCCTCGTCCTGCTCTCCCTGCTGTGGCCACCAGGCATGCTGGGAGTCAGCTGTGAGCTCTGCAGCTCTCCGATGTGTGTATAGAGTGCCTTGCAGTATGGTGGCCAGAGAAGGGGGTATTGTTTATGAAATTCCTATTTTGGGAGGGGGCACAGTGTGACACAGCAGGGGACATGTCAGCTTGCAGTCTGTATCTCTCGCTCTCGCCCCTCTGCTGGAACACTTCAGTCATGAAGCAGCAGCGGCTTTGCCCAAAGTGGGCTCGCCTCGTTGGTCGGCGATGGGTTGGCCGCAGCCAGACCCACCCGAAAACATCCTGTAACCCTTGACAACAAAAGGCGGACCAGGCACTGCCAGAAGCCCCAGGCCACGTCCCCCCGTGTCCAGCAGGAACTGCACGTCAGGGGAAAGGGGCCTTCAGTCAGTATAAGAATACTCACAAGCCAAAACACTCCCATTATTCCCGTGCCGTGGATCTCCTGACTGGCTGTAGAGTCTGTAGATGAATTAGCACTTTCACCTAATTAAAGTCCAGTTCCTCGGATGAGGTTTAGCTGACTGGGACCTGGTAGCAGCGTTGACATTAACTCCGAAGGGCTACATGCGTGGATGCGTTGGGTCCAGTGCAGGGTCCCGAACCTCAGGGCTCTGATAAGGAGCCCATCTGGCTGAAATGTGCCAATGAGGTTATATTATGGAGCAGCCGGGGACGTGTGAGCTAAGGAGGCTTGCTTTGGGGGCCTACCGGGGAAGCAAGGGGCCGCGCGGCAGCACGTGCCAAAGGGGGATGGTCATTTGCTAAACGCACGCAGGCCTATAATGGGATTAGCGTGTTTGCCTGTGAGTTGCGGCTTCCTTGCCTGATTGTTTCCTGCGCTAACTCGGACGCGGAGCCTCCGGTGGCCTGGACGCTTTAGCAGAAAGCACAGCAGTGCCTCTTCCATAGTGACGCCAGTTATGCGGTTCTGTGCTTCTGCACTTTACTATTTGCGGATCAGTTTAAAAAGCTACTGGACCCCGACTCTTCATCATCATCATCATCATACTTATGATTATTAAAGTTAATTCAGTGTGCCCTTGACCTGAATTAGTGGTCAAAAAATGAATTGATGAGTAGGTGGATGGATGGATGGATGGATGGATGGATGTTTCCTCCGGTTACCTCATGTACTGAGTGTTTTAGAATTCAGGTTAAGCACTTAAGGATACAACAGTAACCCCCACCCCAGGCATAAAGAGCTTTAACACACACATTTCCTCCCATCCAAAGTGCTCTTTTACATTATAGGAACATTTCAGTAATTAAAGCATTATGTTGAGTGTTTTTTTTTTATTTATTTACCTGCTGATTTATTTATTTGCTTGCATCAGAGTCCATTTGTATACAGCAGTCATTCTGTACGGCTGGTGCAGGGATTGTCATCCCGCCATAAGTTTGTATGGGTAACCTTTGAGCATAGTACAGTATTGTTTCAGACGCCAGCCCTCTGTTGTTATTCATTATTAATTTTAAGTCTTCTGTGTCTTAACACTTCTGGGTGAAAAGACCTGGTGTGATTCCAGATAAAATGCAGTCGGGAGAAATGGCTGTGAGTCAGTATAGGAATGTATGAATCCCTTGGGTCTAATCCCATCTGCTTTTATGACCCCTATATTGCATTGACTACAGTATTGATTCCCCCTGGAAAAACTCCGTAAATCGCAGTAAGGCACTCTGTGACAAAGCTCGTTTGTAAATGCCGCTGTACTGAATGCGTTGTGATTGGCTATCTCTTATGTAAAGGGGCATCGTGACACCCCTCCCGGATCCGACATGCGTGAGGGGTTTATTCACAACACGGTCCATTCTGCCAACTGCATCCCTGACCTTTATACAAAGGCCGCATCGGAACCTTAACGAGCCACATTTAGGGTCGTTCCCTTAATTAAACACAGCCAGAATGTGAGTCCATCATTACTGTTACTTTGCCAAAGTCCAGTCTTGAGTTTTAACTGGTCGTCTTGTGAGTTTGGGAGGGTAACATATCACCACGGCCATATAGTGCTGGATGCTGAATTCCTTCAATGTCATAGCATACTCGGCCTCAATAAACCTCATTCTGATTCTGATATACAGCATTCAATGTTTATCCATTCAAGGACTGCTGTTGAAAATGCCACAATCTAACATTCAGTTGTCCATGTGACAGCTATGATTTCCTGTGTCACTTAATTGCACAAAAGGATTTCTGTCTTTGCACATTTTTTATTGCTGCTGCTTGAATTACGAGACCTTCAAGCAGAATCAAACAATAAATTAACGTGTCGCCATTCTCAAGCTGCCTTTTCAGTAAGAGTGAAAAAGTGAAAACTCTCAAACCCCTCCCCCCCATTAGATAGACCTTTTTATAAATTATTAGGTTGTGCATCCCCCCTATATCAAACTCTCCCTTATTTTTACGTCACCTACAGATTACAGATTCTTCCTTGTAATGTAGGAAGAACAAATTCAGCATTAACCAACAGCAGGAGAATGTAGAATCTGCCTCAAATGGCAGTTAAAGGAGCGGGGCTGTTTTGTGGTTTGCATTAGATCTTATAATCCAACACTGATACCTCAAAATTAACCACACATGCTTATATTCAGTATTATGTAAATGAATTTTGATGGAGATTTCTCCATGTGACCTTTCTGGCATGCCTCAAGGCTCTGTTCTGGGCCCGGCATGCAGTAGGATATCACAACAGTTCCACACATTACTTGTCCCTAAACGGCACATTTCTGGTTAACTTATTTCCAAAGTTATGTCCCCTGGTCCCAAACCACACACACACACACACACACACACAGACATCTCTCAATGGAACAGGCGGTACTGGGCAGCCTAATCATCTCATCATTAAATTTTCCCGTCTTCGTTTAGACGTCCATTTCTGATTCCATTTCTCCATGTATGAAACCCCATTTGTCCCTCGTGATATACACACACAGATTACGGCACCTCCATTTATATGATTAAACTTTCATGAGGAGATATTTCTGGATGACGGCGTCTGCGTCTCGTGCACGCTGATACACACTCTACTTTTAGTTAACTTTGTGCTTTCCTCTCTCTCTCACTCTCTCTCTCTCTCTCTCTCCCTCTTCCCCTTTCAGCCTTTGCTCTCAAAGCGCGTTTTCCTCCCTCTAAAAGACCCGTGGGACTAGGACCTGGAGAATTCCTTGTTACTCTGAATTTTCTTCTACATGTTCATAGAAATGTTAAAGACGCCCTCCCAGGTATTCCTGTGCAAGCCCAGTGTCGTTTTCTCGAGTAGCAGATCAGCAAACCCACCCTAAAGCACAACGCTTCTGTCTTCTAAGACGTCTAGCCCTTGGCTAATTTTCCCGTTCGGAGCTTATTGCACGTCATGCTGGTACAGAGCTGGCGTAAGGTCCAGAAACTTCCGTCATTGCATTTCGTGGGAGGGACGTGTGACGGGCTGGATTGCCTGTCTTGTAACTGACAACTTGAGTGAAGGGCGACAGCTTCTCAATTACGAGGATAAATGCGGTAATTACCGTTTCACCGCTGCGAGGGAGGTGACAGGGAGATCTGCATTATTTTCTCCTCCCTCCCTCCCTGAGTTTATTCAACCATTTCGGTCTGGTCAGGGACAATGGGGGGGGGGGTCAGGGGAAATGGCGTTTAAAAGCAGCAGTTAGTAGTTAAAGGTTTGGTCGTTCTCCATGGAAACCGTGCGGTTGAAATCTTAAGGCCTGACGGTGAAGAAGGTGTGTGTGTATAATGGCTGTGCAAAGACACCTTTCTGGAGATTCTCTGTCTTGCTGTGGTGGGGTTGGGGGGGGTGCACCCGAGGCCTGCGTCCGGTAGGTTCTGGCCCGCGCTTCCTGCAGCTGCTCTGAGCCTAGGAACAGGCTAAAGCTTTGGGCCCCTAATATGGCAAACTGAGGGGCTATTTTCAGCTTTTAGTCATGAGGAAGAAGCAGGATAAAAGCTGCTGCCTTTCGCCGCCTGGGTGCTTCAGGGTGGCGCATCGCATCTTGCGGCTCTGGTGTGTGCGTATGCGCCCCCCCCCGCCTGGCACCAAATGGGATCAGCGGCGTTGTTGCCTGGCAGTACGATCGATGCGGACCTGTCAGGGGTCATGGGTCATCCGCGACCTTGGAAAGACCTTTAGCACTGTATCACTGGGGAAAGTAGGATGAGGCAGGTGGAACTGTAAGCTGGGTTTACAGGAGATTTAGAGAACTGCGTGAGGCATAGCGGCCAGAACCCGCTGGAGTTTTGGGTTGTTTAGAACCAAACAGCGACCGGCTGTCTTTTGCTTTTCTGCATGCGTGAGCAAATGTCTGTGTGCGTGTGTGTGTGTGTGTGTGTACACATCTCATCGCCCGCCACCAGGCCCTCATCTTTCATCTCCACACACAGTCACCTTCTTCCTCCCTCTCCTCCTCCTCATCAGATGGTACAGGTCATAAAGCTGTTCCGCTGCTTCCTTTGGCTTTAATCAGGAAAGTGAACCCTGATTCAGCCAGACTCTCACTCCCTGTTATAAGTGAACTTCAAAAAGGACACTGTGCAGGTTTATAGTTTATCCTTATTGATGCTGAATGTCTTTCAGGGGCATTTCTCTTCATTAATACAGCTGTCTGTTTCTTAGAAAATTAATTGATTGTGTTTTTATACTATTGGGTATTTTACTGGAGTGATTCAAGGTCACGACCCTGTTCAAAAGCAGCCAATCATGGGGTGTAAACCACAACCTTCTGGTTTCACCTCTGGAAATGATACCTTCATTCAGTCATGGGGCTTGAACCACAACCTACTGGTTTCACCTCAGGAAATGATAGCTCCTTTCAGTCATGGGGCTTGAACCAGCAACCTTCTGGTTTCTCTGAAAATGATACCTATACCTGTTTTGTACTTCAGGCCTCATGTAGATCAATCTGTGAGCTGCTTCTGTTACCGGTAGGCTGTGCCAGCCTTGAATCGGGAAGCTGTGTCTACCCCCAGCCCTTAGTCTCTCCGAACTCCTCCAGTAATTGATTGGTGATCGATTGAACACAGCCGTGGTGAGTCCAAGCATAGGTGGGTTGTGTCCCCGTGACACGCTTAATCAGTAAGCAGGCTGGGGGCCAGCTCTCTCATTGCTCCTTCAATGAGTCCATCCATCATGCTGGTGCGATTGGAATGCCTGGTTGTACTTTGCCACTGAGCGCATTGAGGATTAATGAGATATTGTGCCTGGGTAGAGAGCAGCTTTTGTTTTGGAGCCCCAACCACAAATAACTAGCCCTACTCCCACACAGGTGCTCAAGTACAATCAACACCACTCACTTAAACTATCCACACCCACATAGTCACTCTCCCCCACATTGCTAGCCACACCCACAGATAACCAGCACCATTGTCACATAATGGACCTAGGTCACTTAGTCAGTCCTGCCCACATACAGTAAGTACCACCACCCCCATATAACCAACCTAGAAAACATGCAATGGACCGCAGTCAGGTTATGTTTTGTGTCTGTGGAACTTCATAAGGATTCGCTGAAAAACTCAGGGTTCTACAAGCATCCCTAGCGGACAGCCTGGCCTGTACCAAAATAATGGACAGCTCTGGTCCATTCTGGAACCCCCCAGGCCCCGAGCGGGTGATCTGTCAGGGGCTGTTGGCGCTGAGAGGCAGCCCTGGTGGGTGGAGTGCTGAGCATTGATAGAGCTCACTCTGAGCCCCATTATAGCCCTCATCTTTGGGCCACTCTGGGCTGCCCTCACGCTCTGCTGAACACCTCAAGCACTTTCATTTCATTTAATTTGAAGAAAACAGCTCACTGCAGTTAAGCGGAAGCAGGAGAAGGGAAAACACGGGTGGGTCATGCTTAGAGATGTCGGAGTGTGCAGGCAGGTCTCGCTTAGAGAGGCTGCCTGGGGGCCGGGTGTCTGTGGGCCAGGCATCTGTCAGCCAGGAGTGGGTGTCAGTGGGCCACTGTCTGTGAGCCAGGTGTCTGTGAGCCAGGTGTCTGTGGGCCGGGCACCTGTGGGCTGGATGTGGGTCGTCTGTGAGCCAGGCGTCTGTGGGCCAGGTATCTGTGAGCCACGCGTGAATGTCAGTGGGCCAGGTGTCTGTGAGCCAGGCGTGGGTGTCTGTGGGCCAGGCGTTTGTGGGCCAAGCATCTGTGAGCCAGGTATGGGTGTCTGTGGGCCAGGCTTCTGTGAGCCAGGTATGGGTGTGTGTGGGCCAGGCATCTGTGAGCCAGGCATGGGTGTCTGTGGGCCAGGCGTCTGTGGGCCAGGCGTCTGTGAGCCAGGTGTCTGTGGGCCAGGCGTCTGTGGGCCGGGCATCTGTGGGCTGGATGTGGGTTGTCTGTGAGCCAGGCATCTGTGAGCCAGGCGTCTGTGGGCCAGGTATCTGTGAGCCACGCGTGAATGTCTGTGGGCCAGGCGTCTGTGGGCCAGGTATCTGTGAGCCAGGCATGGGTGTCTGTGGGCCAGGCGTGTGTGGGCTGGCTGTGGGCCCTTACAGCCTCTGGTTGATTAAGCCACAGAGGTGACTTGATAGGCTGCTCATGCTGCATGATCTGTATTTATTACAGCGGCATGGAGAACTACTTCATCTTGAGGGGGGGGGGGGGGTGACAGTCCAATTATGCTACACACTGGTGAAGGAGAACCTGAGAGAATGTCTGACACCCTGATGCCGGCTTATATCGCATGATGGGCGTAGGCCAGTGCAGTCGGTGAGCCGTGCTGTCATTTTGCTCGGCCACACAGGTCTGTATGTCCCACTGAGCCCCTCCTTTTACTTCCTAAATCGCTGTCTCCGCAGCTCTCCCCGCCGATTCGTTCCCGTCATGCCCCCCTCCTCCCTCCATCCCAGCTCCCATCTGCCCCACCCCCCTGCTCCCTCCGTGACGGGCCTGTGAATTAGCTCCGCTTAAGTAGACGCAGAGACGAGCGCATGTGCGAGGGCCATCATTTCCGTGAGTGTCTCCGCTGTCACACGGGCCCCCTCTG
Organism: Petrocephalus schoutedeni; assembly: GCA_026780765.1. Taxonomy (NCBI): domain Eukaryota; kingdom Metazoa; phylum Chordata; class Actinopteri; order Osteoglossiformes; family Mormyridae; genus Petrocephalus; species Petrocephalus schoutedeni. The sequence goes on along the minus strand of JAODKL010000081.1, from coordinate 5,661,362 downwards.
CTCTCTGTCCTCCGGGACCAGAGCTAAACCAATAAAAAAACTTTTTTTTTGTTACCCTGTTGGGGGGTGGTTGATGAATGGGATTGGGGGGTGGGGGGGTCGGGTCAATCACATCATACTCGCATCCTGTTGCTTTGTTAGGCAGACATCTCGTTAACAGATTAAAAATTGATTCTGGGAGACTTTACTGTGGTCCCAGCTGAGCGCAGCAAAACCACGGCTGCCGAAATCCCAGTGGGGTGGGACGCCAGTGCCTGGGACTGCGAATGGTCAGGCAGGTCCCAGTCACCATGATCCGGAAGGTGTAAGGTGACGGGGGGTGGTGACTTATGCCAGTGCCACACACCTGGGCCGTGTGCACCGCTCGATTCAGCCGTGAGCAGCGTGGTAACACTACTGTGCCAGACATACATCACCGCCCTCGGCGATAACGCAGCCCCAAGTGTGCTTACGGCCCAGCTGAACGCACTGAGGTCTTAAAATCACAGAGAATCTGACATTGAAAGATGAAAAAACCTGGGGTGTAGTGAGGACCCAGCTGCGGTGTCATTTGCAGTCCAGAGGGTTACCCTACAAAGCCCTTGGCAGATTCTTCCGGAGCTGTTAGCCAGAGCCGGTACAAGAAGCTGACAGGCGTGTTTGAAGCTGATCCAGATAGCAGGATCTGCCTCTTTTATCTGGTCCTGTCTGTATTCCCTCAGCGTGGGGCATGTGACCAGGGTCTAATGATTTTAAAAAGGTTATAATGACGCTTTTGGCAGTGTAAATGCATTCATTTCTTTAGTATATTTCAGTTTCTGTTTTAAACTGAATGAATTTAACTGTTTAAGGAGATCACAAGGGCAAAACGTCCGTATAACAAACTGGCAACGTATCTCTGTCGCCCCCTGCAGGCTGGAGTGGGTGGAGATCATCGAGCCGCGCACGCGGGAGCGCATGTACGCCAACCTGCTGACAGGCGAGTGCGTGTGGGACCCGCCGCAGGGCGTGCGCATCAAGCGCTGCGGCGATGACCAGTGGTGGGAGCTGTTTGACCCGAACACCTCGAGGTTCTACTACTACAGCGCGGCGTCCCAGCGCACCGTGTGGCACCGCCCCCGCGACTGTGACATCATCCCGCTGGCCAAGCTGCAGACGCTCAAGCAGAGCTCCGACTCGCCACCACCGCCGCTCAGTCGCCACGGCAGCACCTCCTCCTCACTGGACCAGGAGGCACCCAACCCCAATGCCAATGTCAATGCTGGGGGGAAGGAGGAGCGAGAGAGGTGAGGGGGGGCGGGCGGATGTGGCAATTGGACCTTAATTGATTAATTGGAAAAGGAAGTAGAAATTCATGCACTAATTAAGCCTGTAGATCTTCTAGATGTGAAATCCAGGCCCCACCCCAAACAGGACCACTCCCACCTGGCCTTTGCAGCTGAGGGCTGTGTGGTAAATCATCCGTGTTTCCCTCTCTCTCCTTAACGAGAGGCTCTGTATAAAGTGGGCTATTTTCGAGGCCGCGCCGGGTTTGTGTTCCGGGGTAAACGGTGCCGGAATGAGTATGATGACTAAAAGTGCAGGGTGACGTGGAGAAATGGTTAGGTTAGCGCTCGGCGGACGGGCCCGGAAATTCCTCTAAAGGAAGTTTGATTTAATGTAGCAGCACTACACACTCACATACACGCACACACACACACACACACACGCACACACACACACACATACACACAGACACACAGAGACAGGTTTATTTCCAGGGGACTCAGAAGCCCTTTTACTAAGGGGGGTGTGTAGACTTCCCATCATGCCTTGCTTCCAGGAACACTGTCCCCCTGGGGGTTGGCATACTCGGCATGGGGGCGCCCACTGGTGAGCGGGCCAAGCTGCACTCAGGCAGCCTGGATACAAGAAGACAGAAACAACCCAAACCCCCCATATCCGCTGTATACTATAGCTAGCCATCTATATGTACTGGGGGGTATATGGGGGCAGACCCACGGGGGCACTGACCCCAGGTCAAAGTTGATTGGCCCACAGAGTCCCCCCACCGTTATCACTCACCCATTCAAAATATTTCATTGGCTAATGATAAGGTTGGCCCCCTGTATGAATTATGAGCCCTCTTTTGCCTCCACCCTAAAATATCCTAGAATCGCCCCTACACTCCTTTTATCGCCCCCCACCCCGCTCTAAATTCTGCCTTTCAGGATGCCGGGCTGTGACTTTTATTGATTGCTTTATATAATCTAATTAAGCCCCGATCCTTCATGCTCAGATTTCCGGCTGGCCGTTAAGCACGTGGTTGGGGCCGTTGCCATGGAAGTCATCTATAAACCAATTATATGCCAGTTATTCTTTATGGATAATGAATTTGTTTTTGGTGGCACGATATTTTGGATCGTAGCCATTGTATTGATATGTGCAGTACATCGCAGCACGGGGGCAGGACTCAGCGGCAACGGGGGGACGTTAGTGACGGCGTGTTCGATCCTACTGTTGGTATAACATCTTCGGGCGCGGGTGCTTCCCGATCGCAGTTGTGTAACGCAAACTCGAGATTTATTAGCCTGCTGATGACGCAACCAGAAAAGCCATTCACGCTCAAGTGTTCCAGGGTTCGCTCGTGAGGACCCGCGTGCCTCTTCCGAAGCTGCGGGGGGCGCTCTCATCTCGTTATCGGCTGTAATGACACCCTCGGCTGAGCTGAGCTTCGCAGCTGGCCTCTGTGAAAAAGGACGCTTCAGTGGGTGCTTTGATGCCCCGGCCGCATGCAGCAGCCCAGATGGTGAGGAATGGGCAGCTCGCTCGCGTCCAGCATGCAGAGGTTAGCGGGAGGACAGGCCCGTGTTAATGATGGGCTTTATTCACTCTCTGAGGATCGTAGTGTTGTAGTGTTCAACACGGCTCTCTTGATATGTGATTGGTTTTTGCGCGTGGTTGTGCCTCTGCTTTGAGATTTCAGGTCACTATTTAGAGTGTCAGCGTTGCTATTGTTGGGGCTGTTGCTACCAGATCTGACGCACTTGTGCCCCCGACAGGACATCGCCTTACTGCTGGAACACTGGGACGAAGGACCGCGTGCTTATCAAGGTGAAGGACCATGAGCCCAGCTTTCTGACCCACCAAGGCAATGGCGTGTCCTCCTGCGAGGGCTCGGGGCCGCCCTCCCGTGTCCGCCATTCCTCGGGGAACGCGGCTTCTGACCCTGATGGCTCACCCGCCATCCACTCCCCTTTTATGAAGAGGCCGGAGCTGGCTGGCTCACCACTGCTGGGTAACGAGGGCGAGACTTATCGCCGGCCGTCTGCCGACTCACAGCCACCCTCTCCCCGTTACGCCTACGAGCCCCCGCTTTACGAAGAGCCGCCGTCGGAGTACCACCCCCCCATCTACGAGGAGCCGCCGGCAGATACAGCATGCCAACAGGCCGGCGAGCATACAGCGCCCTCCCCTGGCATGGGAAAGCCCGCCTCCCTGTTCCACTCACCCAAGCAGAGCTCTTCGCCCTACCAGCAACTAGTCCTGACCCGGCAACACGGTCCGGACAAAGCCCAGAGCCTGGAGTACAGCCCGGTCGGAAGGGAGTACGTCAAGCAGCTCGTCTATGTGGAGCAGTCGGGATCCAGTCCGCGGTTCCGCACTGCCGACAGGCTGCTCCGGTACCAGCCCGGTGGGTCCGGCGGCGCCCCCTATGTGGGGTCCTGCACCTTGCAACATGCCCAGTCTTTGGTGCGTGACCCGCGAGCCGTAGCCGAGAAAGCTGGGCAGCGATTCGTCTACGAGGACCCGGCCGCTCCCCCCGACAGTCCGGCGTCGCCCGGCAACGGCACGGCTGGCAACGGCGGCGGAAACCGCAAGCGTAAGACGCGCAATCCGTCACAGGAGGCGGCCCCCGGCGGCGGCAGCGACGCGGAGGCCATGCTGGCGCAGGCCCGGCTGGCCAGGGAGGCGCAGCAGGTGCAGCAGATGCGGCAGCGGGGCAGCTGGGACGCGGGTCGGGTCCCCGGCACGCCCCTGAGCGCCACGCCTCAGGGCGCCAAGGACGGGTACGAGAGCGACGGGGCGGCGCCGGCGCCCCTGCCCGGGCCTGTGGTGCGGGCCTTCAGTGAGGACGAGGCGCTGGCCCAGCACGATGGGCACCCCTGGAAACGCAGCACCTTCGAGAGGCTGGGGTTCTCCCAGGCACTGCTGGAGAAGAGCCTGTCTGTGCAGACGAACCTGGCCTCCCCTGAGCCCTACCTGCACCCCTCACAGGTGGGGACGGGCTTGCCACTTCTCAGGAGGAGGGACACACCCACACACACACCTCAAGGGGGGAGGGACACACCCACACAACACACACACCTACACCCACACCTCCCACACCCATTTATTGTTTCTGTTTCTCTGCCCTGTGTTTCTGTATCTTCCCTTTTCCCTCTTTTACCGTCCCTTTCACCCCCCCCCCCCAGCATTTGCTCACTCTGTACTCGCTGCTGATTTAGTTGTGTGCAATATAGTACAGTTTTGTTAGCTGGTAAGGCAGCACTTCATTAGCTAAAGAATCTCCCGCTCTCACTGTCTCCCCCACCCCCCTGCCTGCCAGTCGGAGGACCTTGGGGCGTGCGCCCAGTTCGAAGCCAGCCGAAACGCCCGCAACCTGATCCCCAGTGCCAGCTGCGGGGTCTTCCCGGAATTCAGCCTGCGCAAGCCATCCTCCGAGACCGACATCGAGAACTGGGCGTCCAAGCACTTCAATAAGCACACCCAGGTACGCACATGCACACACTTGCACGCACACACACTCACACGCACCACAGAGCTGAGAGATGAAGGGTTCTCGGGATCCACCTGCCGTGAGCCTTCATCTCTGAGAGCTGTGTTTACACCAGCCTTGATTACAAGCTAAAACCATGCCTCCATAACATGACCAGCCAATGCTGGATATTTAGAGTAAGATCCTGGGCTGGGATTTAGGTCATCCTGAACAACCACATGTCCCAGGTCTCCAGAGAGTCTCGCCTGACCTGGCCCTTAGGCAGAACTTTGCCCTGGTTCTCCGTGTGTCACGGGATGGTCACCTTTACCCGCAGGGACTGTTCCGGCGTAAGGTCTCCATCGCCAACATGCTGGCATGGAGCAGCGAGCCCATCAAGAAGCCCATGATCGTCACATCGGACCGTACCGTGAAGAAGGAGGCCGTGGAGATCTTCAAGCTCATCCAGATGTTCATGGGCGACCGGCGGCCCAAAGCGGAGCCGCTGAGTGTGGCGCTGGAGATTGTAGTGCGCGGCTGGAGCTGCCAGGGCCTCCGCGACGAGCTCTACATCCAGCTGTGCCGGCAGACCACGGAGAACTTTCGCTATGACAGCCTGGAGCGCGGCTGGGAGCTCATGGCCATCTGCCTGGCCTTCTTCCCCCCTACGCCCAAGTTCCACTCCTATCTGGAGGGCTACATCTATGGGCACATGGACCCGGTCAACGACACCAAGGGTGGGTGTGTCAGGGTGGTGGCGATTAATGAGGGGGAGGGGCTCTGGAAACAGAGGGGTTGGCATAATGTGAAAGGGAAGGGGCTGCAGGTTAATTAGGGGTAGGGATGCGGGTGATGGGCGGGGCTTTGTGGACAGGGATTGGTACATGGTGAAAGGGGAGGGGCTGTTGGTGGGGCTTTGTGGACAGGGATTGGTACATGGTGAAAGGGGAGGGGCTGTTGGTGGGGCTTCGCGGACAGGGAGTGGCACATGGTGAAAGGGTAGGGGCTGCTGTTGGGGCTTCGCGGACAGGGATTGGCACATGGTGAAAGGGGAGGGGCTGCTGTTGGGGCTT
>JAODKL010000081.1:5637295-5655472 GCA_026780765.1 Petrocephalus schoutedeni | reverse complement strand
CAGGGATTGGCACATGGTGAAAGGGGAGGGGCTGCTGTTGGGGCTTCGCGGACAGGGATTGGCACATGGTGAAAGGGGAGGGGCTGCTGTTGGGGCTTCGCGGACAGGGATTGGCACATGGTGAAAGGGGAGGGGCTGCTGTTGGGGCTTCGCGGACAGGGATTGGCACATGGTGAAAGGGTAGGGGCTGCTGTTGGGGCTTCGCGGACAGGGATTGGCACATGGTGAAAGGGTAGGGGCTGCAGTTGGGGCTTCGTGGACAGGAATAGGCACACAGTGAAAGGGGAGGGACTACAGATTAATTGGGGGTGGGAACACGTGAGGTGGGCGGGGCTCTAGAGACTGGGGTTGGCACATGCTGAAAGAGGATGTGCTTGATGTCCACGCCAGTTTAGGGTCACCTTTCATCCACAGACACTTCTACAATAAATGAAATATGAAGGTGCGTTTTGTCTGCTGTTGTATAAGCCCTAAATTCACCAGGGTGGGGTGCCCTGCCTCCCTGTTTATTCCCAACCGCACTCTGCTCCAGAGAGAGACCCTGCTGATGCAAAGCATGTCTCCTAATTGCATTTTCAGACACTTTTCGAGGTTCTATCTTGCACTGCCATTACCGTCTGTCCTTGATGCTTATCTGTCACCCCCCCCACCCCCAGATGTTCTGTCTGCCTCAGCTGGCCAGTTCACGGTGGAGCACCCAACAAAGTATTATGGGAAGTCTTCCATTATTTTGTGTTGCTTTGCCCAGCCGTTCTGAGTGTAAATACGTGTAAATTTCCCATGAGGGGAGAGAAAACCAGATTTCTCTCTTAGCATATATTTACGCCGCAAATCAAACACTGTAGTGCTGGGCTGTTCAGACAGCTGCGTGTGGTTATTCTCCTGAAACTGTCTGCTTGTGTTTTTTCACTCGCCGTGTGGGCAGCGTGACAGGTTTCCCTAAACACCTTATGGCACATCACTCAAATGTTGGTGTCTCAGACTCAGTAAATGCTCAGGGAACCAAATTCACCAGAAAACTCCCCATGAACACCCCTGATATGTGTGCTGATCTTTTATATGTACAAGATCATTTATTTGCTGGTGCAGAACTGCAGTACAGATCTGGCCATGAGAGCTTTGAGGACTTTGGACTACAGCGCCACCCAGGGGCAGCAAGATGATTTACTGCTTAATTATACCAGTTTGCTCCGTGCAGTTTGGCAGAATGAAGGATAAAGATTCTCCTTTAGTTAATGATGTATACGACAGGCTGTATTATCCATTATTTTTAAACAAAATAACATTTATATTTATTTGAGATCCAAATAGATTCATAGACATTGATTTACATTTTTAAAACCCTAACATTTCTAGTGATAGCATTGGCATATGAGTACCATAAAAAATATTTAAAATAAATATAAATAAAATAAAATGTGTAAAACCCACATCTTGCGTAGGTAATATTTAATAAGAAGATGCAAGTATGGGGGCAGAAATGCAGGACACAAGGTTTGGAAATGGACCACACCTCCCTCCTGAGACAGGCTGTAACCACATGTCCCTCTTGAGACCACGCCCCCATCTGAGATAGGCAGTGACCACGCCCCCTTCTGAGACAGGCAGTGACCACACCCCCTTCTGAGACAGGCAGTGACCACACCCCCTTCTGAGACAGGCAGTGACCACATCCCTTGCCTCAGACAGGCAATGACCACACCCCCTTCTGAGACAGGCAGTGACCACATCCCTTGCCGCAGACAGGCAATGACCACACCCCCTTCTGAGACGGGCAGTGACCACACCCCTTTCTGAGACAGGCAGTGACCACACCCCTTGCCTCAGACAGGCAATGACCACACCCCCTTCTGAGACAGGCAGTGACCACACCCCTTTCTGAGACAGGCAGTGACCACACCCCTTGATTCAGACAGGCAATGACCACACCCCCTTCACATGTTTGCCGAGTCAGACACCCATCCAGTTATTTTTCTGCCATGATGAAGGTTGACAGAGTCGCTGTCCTTGGCCCACATCTAGCAGATCATTAGAGTGCTTTTAATCCTGGCCCTCATGTTCATGTGATCGCACTAATCCATATTCTTCCACAGGGAGGTGGTGCGCTTGCGATGTCTGTTCAGCTCCGCTGGTCTCATGGGGTTATCTGGCTCGCCCCGTGACAGGCTGACTAATGTGCGTGTGGTTCTGTGTGCTCTCAGCAGGCCTGCCGGGCCCAGACAGTCCCACACTGACCCTCCCACCCTCTCTCTTTCCTCCTCTGTTGTAGGCGTGGCCATCAGCAGTTATGCTAAGTACTGTCACCGGAAGCTGCAGAAGGCGGGTCTGACTGGAGCCAAAAAGGTAATGGTGCCGCTCACTGGAGGCTCAGGGCGATAAGCCTATCACTATGCGCCAGGCAGACAGCCCTCAGGAGGAAGGTCGGGAAGGTTAGGGACCTTTCTGATATTTGACCCCACAAGCTTCTGGTTATGGGCCCAGCTCCATTAAATCACATTAAAAGCTCCCTCAGATTTTAGTGTTGCAGGTTCTCTTTAAGTAGTTTAAGTGCCTTTAAAGTATTCCCTGGACTCAGAGTGTTCTTAGAGTGCCCTGATGGGCAGGTTCTTGTCCCCTGGGGTGTTTGAGGCCCAGTCTGTCGCTCGACTCAGGGTGAGGCCGTTTGTCTCCCGTCTAATTACCTGCCCATCAATGGCTCCCTGTGTCTAATTGCTAGAAAATTGGCTTGCAGGAGCCCGTTCCGATTAGTCTCAGAGCTCAGCGAAGGATCCTCTCTCAGTCTGTAATTAACTGGCCCTTTCTGTAACGAGGGCTTTAATGAAATTTTACCTGCATGCCTGATTTGAAAACAGTATCGTTGTGCAGACTGGAGATAAATCAATGACACGTCTGTCGACGTCAGCTTCGAAAACCCTGACCCTCGCCGCCGCATTTCCTCCATGAAAGTGGAGCTATTTCCTTGCAGCAGCTAGCTAATTACCGTAATAAATTTCACCTCGACGTAATGTGAAAATGTAAGCCCGCGGCTGGGAGAGCCTCCTAAATCTGCCCTTCACCCCTCCGGAGTTTTCATCTCTTGCTGCCACCAACGTTAAATATTTCATCCGCGCAGTTTTGTATTCGCAGGCGTTTCATTCAGAGCTCTCCCCCATACTGTGGGTAGCTGTCTGCGTCACGAACTGCCAGCGTGCCGTACGTGTGCTGTTTCCTAATGCCCTATTTACCGCGCCGCACAGAGAAACCCCACGCCTGAGTGTGCGAGTGTGTCCCATTACCAGGAGGAGCAGAAAGGTGATAAGGGCTTACGGGTTCTGAGCCGTGATGGTAGGATTGGGATGTTTTGGTGCTGTCCTTGCTTTTTAACAGGTCATGCAGACACCATGTATAAAAATGTACTGTGAATTATCATGTCTAAAACAGGAAAAAGATTAATCAGGGTGACGTGTATTTAGCGTGTGTGTGATGTAAATACAATGACGGACATAATTACACGGAAGGTTGAGTTAAATGACCGTTAAATTACCATTGAGCTAAACTATGGAGATGTTTCTCAGCAGATTAGGCAACATGTCCGACACAGCCAGACATTTCTAGCCCTCAGAAAGTCCTGATGTAGCAGCAGCTGGACCAAAATGGAGCATGGAGGAGAGTTTAGCTATTCTCCCCCCCCCCCCCCCCCCCCATCTTAGTTTCCATCACCGCAAGGCATTCTGGGTAAACGTGGGGCGAGACGAGGAGTTACGAAATGTAGGTCACCTCAGGATGTGCTGAGCGGAGCAGGTTTGTAGGTGTGGAGGTGATGGAGGGCGACACATATTCAGCAAGGTGAGTTTCAACACCTCATATATCTGCCTCAGGTTGTCGCACGGTAACGCACGGGATTCTGGGTAAGCGTTCTCTGGATGACACGCACGTGCTCACAAATTAGGCCCCGCGCTGTCTCCCTGGGACCAGTTCTACACAGACAGACACCATTTTAAAACAGTCTGAGAATTAGATGGCCAGGGGTCAGGGGAAGGCTTGATTTATGGGGTTGTATTGGGACTGGGACTGTGAGTGAGAGTTACTTGGCGCCAAGCTGCTCCCTTGGCGCCAGTGACCACTTTCTGATTGTGATTGATTGTAGCAAGCAGGCTATCTGTCTCTGTCGTGGGAAGGCCTATCACATTGCATCACTACCATGGGAACAGGTGTTAGGAAGCTGTTTGGGGGGTGATCTTAGCCGAGATGGGACAGGTCAGGTTTCTGTTTGAGGTTATGTGTTTAACAATCCACACACAGGCTTGTTTTCCTCGCCTTGTCCTCCACGTCTTCCCATTCTTCAGCTCACTCTGGCTCTCCTCTTTTCTGATTTTACAGAAATCAGAAAATCGGGAGGCAGTGCTCTAGTCCCACCTCAGACTATGAGCTGCCATTCAGAGTGCAGCTTCTGGTTAACGCCTGTTTCTGATAGGGCACTGTTTATTTTCCCTGCCATCCCGCAACTCAAAACAGTTTAAAGCATGTCTGCGTGTGTATGTGTTTTTCTGTGCCTTTGTGTATGTAACAGCAGTAAAGACCCATGTGTGTCTCTCTCTGTCTGTCTGACGCACGTGTGTGTGTGTTCATACATGGGGCAGGCAGCCAGCATCCCGCTGCGGTGTCAGTCTGTGCTCCCGCCAACGGGCCTATCCCAGCAAGGCTGGTGCCTGCTGTACCTCGGAGAGGGTAACGGGGGCAGATTGTCTCCTTATGCTAACCGGAGATGACCTCTGAGAAGAGATGTGATGCTATCGCTGTGCAGTTCTCTATGCGGTGTTTTTACTTCACTGTGCAGTCTTGACATTTCACTGTGCAGTCCTCACACTTCACTGTGTACTCGTCACACTGCACTGTGTGCTGTACTCCTACTTCACTGTGCAGCCCTTGCACTTCACTGTGCAGTGCTCCTACTTCACTTTGCAGTCCTCACATTTCATTGTGAAGTGGTCCTACTTCACTGTGCAGTCCTCACATTTCACTGTGTTGTGCTCCCACTTCACTGTGTAGTGCTCCTACTTTGCTGTGCAGTCCTCACATTTCACTGTGTAGTGGTCGTACTTCACTGTGCAGTGCTAGTGCTCCTACTTCACGGTGCAGCCTTCGACTGTGTAGTGGTCTTACTTCACTGTGCAGTGCTCCCACTTCACTGTGCAGCCCTCTCATTTAACTGTGAAGTGGTCCTACTTCACTGTACAGTGCTCCTATTTCATTGTGCAGCCTTCCACTGTGTAGTGGTCCTAATTCACTGTACAGTGCTCCTACGGCACTGTGCAGTCCTCATGTTTCACTGTGCAGTGCTCCCAAATCTCTTCTAATGTGGTGTATGTCTCCCTTGCCCCTGTGTGAATTGCAGGGCCTGCAAAAGCCCAGCCTGGAGGAGATCGTTTACGCCCGCGCCGCCATCTTCAGCCCCTCCATGTTCGGCAGCTCGCTGGGGGAGGTCATGGCCCTGCAAAGGGAGCGCTACCCCGACCACCAGCTGCCCTGGGTGCAGACACGCCTCTCTGAGGAGGTGCTGGTACTCAACGGGGACCAAACCGAGGGCATCTTCAGGTGACAGTCCGGGCTGGTTTGGGCCAGTTTGAGCTGGTTTTTCTGGGGATATCAAGGGTAGAAACCGTTCTGGTGGGGCAAGTGTTGGAGAGAGGGCAGGGTAGTGGAAGAAGGGATGAAGGAAGGGAGAAAGAGTGGAATGAGAGGGAGTCGAGACAGAAAGATGGAAGGATGGGGAATAAAGGACTGGGGGAGATTGTAAAAAATGAGGGAAAAGGAAGGCACAGAAACTGAGGAAGGGGAAGAGGGATCAGCACAGGTTCATCAGCGGGTTGACTGACATAGCTTGGTTGTCCCGTGTCGCGTCACAGAGTTCCTGGTGACATAGACGAGGTTAACGCTCTGAAGCTTCAGGTGGACCAGTGGAGGGTCCCCACGGGACTCAAGGACCCCCATGTTCCAGGTACTGTCACCCGGACCTACTTTGCACCACACGGGCCACTGTGAGTCCAGGGATCAATGGGCTCAGCATTGTGGCCTATGGGCTGCAGACTTCTGGGCTGGTGGGGTTGAGTTTTGGGGGATATCTGCTGAACCTGGCCAATCAGCTTCCAACTAGAGCTCAAGAGAATTAGTGTCTGGCATAAAACTCACTTCATTAGGTCACCGTCCATAAAGCTCACGGTGAGTAAGATGAATCCATGCTCTCCTCGACCTCAGTGTCCCTACACTACAAAGGTCTCTGTTACACCCCCCCATTCAGCCTCCCTGCTGAAGCTGTGGTACCGCGAACTGGAGGAGCCCCTGATCCCACACGAGTTCTACGATGAGTGCATCTCCAATTACGACGACGCAGAGGCTGCTGTCAACCTGGTGTTGAACCTGCCCCACATCAACAAGATGGTGCTGTGCTACCTCATCCGCTTCCTGCAGGTCCGCTCCACTTCCTGTCCGTCTCTTTCTGCCTGCCTTCATCTTGCACTACCTTATATACCGTCTGTCGGACTTGCTGTCGGATTTGCTTGTTACCTTATTTATTTCCTGTTCTCCATATTGACTTACGTTATTTACTTCCTGTTCCATTTCCTGTCTATCAATTACCTAGTCAAACTGATCCCAACGCTGCTTCTCTATCAGCTTGTTTTTCAGATTTGTTCGTTTCTGAGGGGTTTTTTTCCTGTCTCTATCTCTTTTTCATTCAGCCTTTCTCTTATTAGAAAACACACCCATCCTTTTCCTCTGTTACTTCCGTGGTCACTCACCTCCCTCCTCGCTCTGCCCAGGTGTTCGCACAGCCCGCCAACGTTACCATCACCAAGATGGACATCAGCAACCTGGCCATGGTCATGGCCCCCAACTGCCTGCGATGCCAGTCGGACGACCCACGCGTCATCTTTGAGAACACGCGCAAGGAGATGTCCTTCATCCGCGTCCTCATCCAAAGGCTGGACACTAGCTTCATGGATGGGGTGCTATAGTCACCAGGGGACCCTAGGGGGCGCCATACACCCGCCCTCCGGAGAGCTGTCCTGTGGGGTCAAGGCACTACAGGGTAACACCAGGAAAACACACACATTCACACAGATGCACGCATACCTCGAATACTCCTCCATAAGGGAATTCACGTACAGGTGTCCACACATCGTCACATACAGTCACACATCCATGGGCACATGGAAAAGGAAACTACACCAAGAACACACTAACCCTAACCCTAACCCGCAGCATGGCCGAAACATCACCGAGCTTACATGTTTCGAGGTTACAGACACTGCACACAGACACACACACATGCATGCACAGACACACACACACACAAATGCGTACACACACACACATCCACGGGCAAAACGTGTTCATTCATACTTGTCAGACATTATACATTTAAGCCAGGTTTTGTCCAATAATTACTTCATAATATGCATAATTTACATAAATTGGCCCGAGTTCATCTTACCCACACTCGCAAACTGAGAAAAAGTCTCACTGTCCTAGATTTTCTTTTACTAAACTGAAGTAGAATATTGCAGTGAGGATCACAGAGATGTATAAAACAGCCATTCTTAAATTTTAATAGCAAGGGAGTGGCCTGTGTCGCTTGTCAGGAAGTCACTTGCAATAATGCATGCCAGCCTACACAAACACAGGTGCACTAAACATACTTTATCAGCTACAGACATACAGACTAATGTTTACACTGTTATGGATACATGGCCACTGATAGGAAGGTGCATGAATCTAATGCACACGTGTGGCACCACGCTCTCAAAGACACAAATGGTGAGTCAGAAGGAGTGCCGTATTTCGAAGGGCAAACAGACAGGCACATTTCTAGATGCCTCAGAACGGGGGCCTTCCTTCCAAAATACTGGGCTTCCGTGCTGCCCAGCAGCATAGCCAGGGCTGTATTCCTAGAAATTGCCAAATGAAGACAAAGTCTGCCCAGCCGGCCCTGTACTGCGTGAACTTACAGGCTTGTTGGTTACCGAAATCAGATCATCTCTGACTGCTCACATACCCCGTTTGTTCTTTGTTCTTTTTACACAATTTGCCACTATTTCCCTTTGAATCAGGATGTCTGGTTCCTGCGCTCTGCCGCATACAGCTCTGATTCTTTCCCATCATCATCGAGCCTCCGTTGTCTCTCTACTACATTCCATCCATGACCATTCGAAGTAGCCAAAACTGCCACGCCCTCAGAGATCTTCAGCCGCTGGATTTGTAACATTCCTGTGGTTTCGCTGCAGGAATAATATCCAGCAAGGACACTGTGCCAATCTCCGTGATACAATCACGAACAAGATGGAGGGAACCTCCCAGCCCCGATTGGGCGAGTGGTCGCCCAGGGTTACCGGACCACAGGACATTCAGATGTAGTACTGAAAATGAGGTGTGATCCAACCAGATGTGGCTGCTCTCCTCTCCAGCTCCTCCTGCTAGTGATTCTCCAGCCACAGCACTGTATCCTCAGCCCACTGCCTGCCTTCTCTGGCGCAGTCAGGAATAAATGACACTGACTCTGTCTCCCTCATGAGGAAGACCCTCTGCGCACCACTGGTGTCCTCTGTGAGAAGATCTCCTCCCCCAGCCGTGTGAAATCACTCTTCTGAAGCCAGAAGGTGACACACTGACTCGTGTGTCAACCACACTACTGTCCTGCTCATTTGCTTGTGAGCATGTGATGGAATTTATCAGCTTATTTATTGCGCTTACAGAATTTGTCTTAACCTGTTGTTTTATATAATTTATTTGTATTTATTTCAACCTGAATTTTTACGTGCCCTTTTTTATGTTTACGGAGTGACAGTATGGAAGGAAGAAGATGGTTTGCAGCTTCGCTATATTTACGGCTCTTTGTGAGAGCAGGGGGGGGGGGGGGGGGATTTCTGTTTCATACCCTGATTCTGAATGAATGAATTGCATGAATTCAGAGGTACCTTCAGAGGTGCAGTGTCTTCAAGGGCAGGGCTCCAATTATTGCTGGCAAGTGGCTGACCCCGAAGCTTGAGGGAAGTGTCACTTGAGTTCCGAAGCTCTTCTATGGGTCGTGCAATCAAATACCTGCCATTGAGGTGGACTGTCCCCATACAGGCATCCTGGCAGGGCTGTAAAACTCTCATAAGCAGGTCACATGCACCCTGCTCAGATTTTTTGGTGAGATCAGATGAACGTGATGGTACAAAATAAAAAAATAGATTTGCATTTATTTATGCGACACCGATGGTGCATTTGGGTGAGAAAATAAGCATGAAGGCAGCTCCTGTAATGCAGGGCTAAGGATGGAGATGGTGAGAGAGCCAGTCTTCAGGATTTTTTCTGTCACGCTGCTGTCCATGTCTAACATGTCAAACCTCTGAGATTAACAAGCCATAGAGGCTGAAATGGGTGAAGACGCTCAGTAACAGTAACACTCAATAGTGTGTGCGCACACACACGATTATTATGGCATATGACAGCCTTAGAATGATGAAGTTTGAACCACGATCCAGATTCGAAATACTCACGCTACTGACCATTGGTCGGTTTGAGTGGTGCTTGAGCCAATCAGCGTTGAGTAAGCTGAATGGTCATTAGAGAGCGCACTCTCAAATTTGAAGGTGCTGTTATATGAGCCTCTGTTAAGAGATGTAGGCAGAATAACATAATTCTGACATGCATTGGCTGGATTTAGACTTTTGCATTGCTCCAATGAGTAATGCTTGGCAAGGTAAACTGAGCTGGACAAAAAGTAAAAAAAAAAACGATTAAAAACCTGTTTTTGTTCATTAGTTTTACATTTTGAACGGTTTTTTCCAAATGTTTTTTTTCCTATTTTTTATTGTTATTATTGTTCTTTTAAAATTGTTACACCGTTGCTGCTGATATTCCGCAGAGGGTTCATTTTCATATTGGCTAAATATCAGTCAAATTAATAGTCATGGTCCCGCCCAACTCATTTCAAGTGTCACACGCTCTTAGAGATAATAACTTGGGTGAGAAAACAGGACATTGTTTAATAAACTATAGAAATGTATTGTTTTGTCTGTGGTGCTTAATATATTGGATGCTCTATTTTGAAGACAGTAGGCATATTAACCCGATACTGACCCCTAGTGTACAAATTACATCGTATGTGACACATTTGATTTCATGGTCATTTAACATAGTGCACTCCTACCACATTATATTCATGTAACATATATGTAGTCTGTCCTCTCATGAAAAGTATACGCACGCCTTTTAATGACTATTTAACGATGTATTTCATTCCAGTACAGAACATTATCAATATTGCACCCACACTATCAATTCTTCCAGATTCTGTAGATTGTACCAGTCTGTAAGAGTGGGCAAACTGATTTTAGGAAGTCAGCTGTTAAACATTAATTGCATAACGACATTACGTGTATGAAATAACTGCCAGTTATTCCGATCCCATTTATTCCGCATTCATAACCAAAATGTAAATTTACGCTTACATTAACCATAAAGAGAAATACTACACCGGTTCGACGGCAACGCCAAGAAGCTCCGCCCCCCTGTCAAGTTCACATGATCACGTTCCGACGTCATACTCGGAATGTTCCATTTCTTGATAGCTGAGGGGTAATACAACAATAAATATATCCGAAAAACATAGCTATGCCGTAGTATACGTACCACCTAATATTAAATTAAACCTAAATAGACTCCGATCCGTCGGCCAGATTAGAGAGGAGGCAGGCTGGCGGCGTTTCTCGGGGCCCTGGGCGGCCGCCCCCCTCCCATCCGGCCGCAGATATACTGATGCGCTTCCAGATTCGCTGCCCCTTTTCCGCTCAGGCCGTCGCGAGGGAGTCGCACGCGGATCGTCCTGCTGCACCCGAAATAAAGCGTTAAGATCGCAAACGGAGGCAGTAAGTGGTGCGCGCGCCGCCGCACTCGGCCACTTTCGGGCGTTTCCGCGAAGGCCGTCGCGGCCCTTTGACGGGGCGGCCGGTGGGCTGGTGGGGGGCCGGTGTTCCCCGTGGCACAATGGGGCCAGGTGTAGGCGAGCGCTGGGTCGCAGGCTAGCGGTGGGGAGCTGTAGCGCCTCTTTTGATGAGGTTTATAATGGCCGTGCGGGTGTCGGAGGCTGCCGTTAAAATGTCCGCCCGGGTCACTCCATCGATGCGGTACCCCTCCACCTTAAAGGTGAGCCATGGCAGGCCGGGGCCTCGCCGCGGGGGTGCAGCGCCCTGCTTAGGGGCCGAGCTCCGCCGGGGCTTTACCCCGGTGCTCCGGATTTGCTTTGTGCGGTATTTTTTTTATATATATATATATATATATATATATATATATATATTATAGTCTGTCTGCATTAATGTGCAGTATGCATGTGACCGTATTGTGTGCATGTGTAATATGTATGTATATTTCTTGCAGAGTAACATGACATTTTAATGTGACTTGGCGATGGACCGTTGGAACATTGAAATTGTTACATTCTGTTTTATGGCGTGAGGCGCAGCCGGTGTGTTAATCGCCATGCTTTTCTAATAACCAGTTTCTCCGTTTTCCTAATGCTGCCAAGGACTTGCAAAGTGAGTACTCGATTGTCCGAACCCACACCCCCCCCCCCCCCCCCATCTAAATGAAGTGCTTGGATGTTGGACGCGAAGAAACGAATATCCTACACGGATCCTTATTGATAGTTTGTAAATGCGCGATTTAGGAAAAAAAAACCATAATAAATCTGCCAGCTCAGCCCGAGCCCCGCCGGCGAAAAGGCCGCTTTTAATGGGCTCCGGCTTTGATGCGAGTGCATGGTGTCCAGGCCCCAGTCAGCCCCACCTAATTGTGCCCATCCACCCATGCTTCGCGGATGAAAGGATCCCACCAAGCGTTTCAGTGACTCGATCCCACCGCCGGGCACCTCCAGCCGGTGAGTAGCGGCGAGTGCTTCCTTGCATGCCGGGAGCCGGCTGCGTGCCCTGGGCGCTGTATGTGTTTGCGATCACAGCCCACCCTGTCACCCATTTTCTCCTTCACATTAGTTTTTTTAGTGCCCTTTAGTTTGATTCTGCGGCCGTCTGCTGGAGTGTCCTAACGCAGCCCGGCTGCTGTTCATCTGTGACTTGATTTTCGCTTGTCCTTATGTTGCTCTCTAATATTGATCGTGCACATTAGACGCCAAAAAGCTTATGACTGACATATGCCCTGAGCCCAGATAGACATGCACAGAAACCTCGGGGTTTCCCATTATAGGAGCACTGTAAACTGCTACTGCCGATCTTGACCTCGGCTACTTTTTATTTATGAATACAAGGTTTTAAGCCCAGTTTGCGGGTAGAACTGAGTTTTTTTAACAGCGGCGTTAGAGAATGAGGTCACGATGAATTTCATTTCACATTGATTTTGTAGTTTTTGTTTTGGCTTCTGTTTGTTTCCATTCTCAGCTGCATGCCTCTGTTTTCATTGGGGCAATGATCCAAGACCTTGATTTATTTTTTTTTTAAAGGCTCTTAACGATTGTGTGGTTTGAATTAACTTTGATGCACTACCTGCGCCTAAGTGGAGCTGTGTGAGTCACATCGGCAGGGTAGCAGGTTATGCTTAGCGGTTGGGTGTAGGCAGATTCGTAAACCTCTTAAAGTTAAAGTACTTTACACTGGGAAGTGTCGAAGGTCTCGAGATCAGCCCCATTTTGCCATTTTTAAATCCAGTGGAAATGTAAGTCTTTAGCCTGCCCCTGTCACCTGTTCCTCTCTTCGTTCCCTGTGCTGCATTTTGGATTCAAGACGTGAAAATCCTCCCCCCACTCAAATCAAGAAATGGATCAGGCCAAGCTGGATCAGGCTCAGGTGGACAGCACCTCCGCCCCTGCAGAGGGGTGGCCCGGTGTGGTGCCGCGGGAGGGAAACGGCACTTCGTCCTCACAGGAGAGCAGCAGCCTGAACGGAGATGTTCGGCGTGCGGGGAAGCGGCAGCGGCGCCGCAAGCGTTCCTCTCGTGCCGAGACCAAGGCCGCCGGCGCAGAAGGGCGACTCGGCGGGCGGGGGGACGGGCAACACCTCTCCCCCAGTGAGAGCCGCTCCCCGGGGCCCAGTGCGGTGCTGCTTGGCCTCCAGGCGGACACGGTGTGGTTTGGCCGCAGCACCTACGAGCAGGCCGAGGGCTTTTACCAGCGCTGGCTGGTCAGCCAGGCGTCCGTCCCAGACGGGTCCACTCCCCGGGCACCAGCACCGTCGTGTCTTGAGACCTTGCGCAGTCCTCCAGCTGTCGCCCCGGGCACGTCCGAACAGTCCGCTGAGTGCCGTCATGCCGAGCAGGTGGCCTGCCCTCACCTGGCACAGCCGGCGAGGGTGAACAAGCCGGCCTCCGACTCGGCCGGGCGCCGTTACGCGGAGCAGGCCTCCCCCCGTGCCGCTCCTGGGTCCCTCTCCTTCCCCCCCGAACGCAGCCTGGCCACGCAGCCCACCCCGGATGAGGGCTATCTCACTCAGGCCCCCACCCCAGCTACCCCCTCCCCCATGGCCCAGCAGGAGTCTGTGAACGGGCTGCCCAGTTTCCCCGCCGAGCTCGTCGGGGGCGTGTGGGTCGAGAAGCCTCGCTACGACCAGGCGGAGTCTGCCTACTACCAGCGCCTGTACAGCCACCCCCCTGCGGCGGCCCAGGGTGGCGATAAGCTGGCGGGAGGCAAGGACTCCGGCAGGCCAGTCAAGGTGGCGAAAGACCGTAACAGGCGGGGACCTGAGGGAAACAGTGCCCCCCGCAGGGACAAGTATGGCCCGTCTTCATGAGGAGGATGACCGGCTGACATCACAGGCCTATTTTTTTTTTTTTTTCTGTGTCCGAAAGCATCTTTTACTTTAATGAAACCTGTGTGTATGTCTGTAAGCAGGTCTCTGTGGCTGTCACAGTTTTATATGTCCAGCTTTGTAGTCTTGCTTTAAACATTTTGTTTTTAAGGTTTCCTTTTTTTTTCCTTTTGTGAAAACCATTATTTGTCGCTACGGGGCCGTGTAGTTGAGGGGTCAGGGCTCTATTTGCAGACCGGCGAACGTTTCACCCGGTAACTGAGTTGTTTTCGGAGTGGATGCCAGGCACCCTTCCAGATCCTCGCCCCTGGCGAAGTCTAGCCGGTACTGTGTCCGTCTGTGATGTACCTCCCAGTGTCCTCGCCAAGTTTTTGGTAGCCCTCCGATGTCCAGAGCTAGACAGGGAGCCTGACCCAGGCCTTGCCAGGGCTTGTAGCTCTAGCTGTTAAACTGTTGCTCAGCGACCGGCCCACCTGCCCCGCCCCCACCCCACCCCACCCCGTTTGTCAGCCTGTAACCTCGCTCCCATCATGTGACTGACTTCCACTACTTCCTGTCTCCCCCTCAGCACAATGACCGCTGTACAGTACCTGTCCCAGGAGAAGGTCTGGTTCGAGAAGACCCAGTACGACGAGGCTGAGCGGCGCTTTTACGAGGGGGTCAATGGTCCTGCACGCCAACCACAGGTACCCCTTTATCAAGGCCTCTCCCGAGTCCCATGAGGCAATCTGCCTTAACACTACTCAATCTGGGGACTTTAGGACCCTGAGGTCACCTGTGTCTGCTGACTACCTTGGATTTTCCAGCTCTGGAAATGTAACCGCCTGTCATTACCACTCATTAATGTAACGTTATTAAACCCAGCTCACTTTGCTACTCACCACTGAAAAATAAAAGGTAGCTAGAAGGATATTAAAGGATTTTAAAGGTCCTGGTGATTTCTGGATGTTGTAGTCCTGTGACCTGCAGCACAATTAATGGTTTCTGTACGGCACTATATACATCACCTGTGTTTTAAAATTAGAATATTAAACTGTGTGGGTCCTCCTTGATGTTTCTGAGCAGTTTGGCTTTTAAGCATCATAACAACCAGGGTCTCATATCCAGGGTACGTTTTTACCCAGAATCCAGTGTGCCTTTTTTGCTCAGCAGGTTAATCAGCATGTATTTAAACACAGAAATGTCTCATGGTCCTCAAGTCATGGGCGTTGGGCCATTTCTCATCCTGCACTTTCACTCATCATGAAGATGCTCGCCAAGTGTCTGCTTCCCAGGTGCCCCTGGTGTCTGTCGCTCACGTGCGTCCTTGTTTCCCTGGGAAGGGTTGCCGGCCAGTGACGCTCCTGTATCGGGGTGGGGGTCTGGCGGACCGCTGGGGCCGTGTTTGCCTCGACCAGAGTGCTTCTCGCATTTCGGGGTATTTTTAGCCTGTCTGAGTGGCTTGGAGGTGGTTCTGCCACCCCTCCCTCCCCCCACCCTGCAGCTTGTGAGCGGGGTGGGACAGAGTCAACATTAAAGGGGAACCTTTGAGTGTTTAGCAGGGTGACAGACCAGATGCCAGGGCCTCATCTCACTAGGCTTTAAGCTGCCGGCCCGACCTTAAAGCTCTGCTCTCGTTTGTCAGCATTCTAAGTGTTGTTCTGCGTATAAGGTGGCATGACATTTCTGTTCCCCCTGATTTGGCTTCAGACGGATACTGTCTGCTAGAGATGTACATAGATTTTTGTTTGTGCTGTTATTTGATATTCAACTGAATCAACCTCCCCCCCAACCCTGCCACCTGACTCAAATGAAATGCCTTGTGCGGTATCCTGTTACCCAGGGTGTTTTTCTTTCTTCCTCTTCTCTGGGACACGCGGGTTGCCTTTAGCTTAATTCGGTGAAGTTCAGGTCCTTACACTTTGCTCTCACCTGGATCAGGAGGATCCCGAGAAGGATGCAAGGGTTTCACTGAATAAATATTTAGCGTTTTTTTTTAAATCTCCCAGGAGGGAAGCTGTGGCCACCCTGCCTGTTGCTCCTCCCAGTCTGTTGGGGGCAGCACTGAGTCCGCATGCAGCACTTCTCGGCCTTTGTGCTCCAGGTGGCTACGGGGCGCTCAGCCCCCATTCCAGCTTTTTCCACGCACCCCCGCTCCTGGCACCTATTTTGACCTGCCTGTCTCTGCCCCCCTGTGCCCCTACAGGATACTGGAGCTAACACCATCCTACAGGACATTGCCCGGGCGCGTGAGAATATCCAGAAATCCCTCGCCGGAGTGAGTACTGTGCTCTCCAGTACCCCCCCCTCACCCCCGCAAGCTCCTAGGAGGGGTGTCTTTACGTAGGACTGCCCTCCTTCCTCCCACCATCGCCTTTTCGTTCATCCGGGGAGAGGGTTAGTGGTTTTGTGTGTGCTCCACAATCCGGATCATTCCCCGCTCCCCGATCACCTTCTCCTGTCCCATAATTCTGTAGCCTGGGCTTTATCTGGGATGAATAATCCAAGGATCTGTCAAGGCTCGCCTTTCCTGCTTTTCCCAACCAAATCGAGCTTTTTGTGTTCATACAAATCCTTTTGGCATTCTGATTTTCATTTGGCGCTCTCTTTAGAACAATTTCCTCACGTTTATCGATTTATTTTAAATTTTTTTTTTAAACCCCTCCCCAGAGCCTTTCTTTCTTGGCTGGATTTAAAGCAGTTTTTTTTTCCCTCATCTCTGGCTTTTGTGTCCTTCATTTATGAGCTACATCCTGTTGTCCCTGGGCCCTCACCAGCCGTGTCCCGGGACATTGCTGGCATCCTGACCTTATTCCTCCTGAGAGCTTTCTAACAGTCCCCCGTGTCTTCAAGACCTCGTCAGGATGGCGGGTCACCCCCCGCCCACTCTGACCCGTTGCAAGACGCTTTAGCTGTCCTGGATTCTTGGGGATCCGTCAGGGTGCCGAAGTCGGTTACAAAATTATGGGACGCCTCCCCCCTCTTCCGCGTTCTTCACGACAAAGGCCCTCGCTGTTAACACCCACTGTCTCAATTACCTTTTGACTGCATGCGTACACGTTCTAACGCCCCGCCTGCCTATCTGCTGGCAGCCAATCGCATTGTGTTATTGCCTGTTCCTCCCCGCCCATGGGATTCCTCAGCCCATCACACGTTGTCTTTGGTGATGCACGTTGAAGCCTATAGGTCTGCTTTCTGAAGCGAGTGAGGCTGGGTCGCTGCTCCATGGACCGCTTCCAGCACTTGGTGTTCCCTCATTCTTCAGAGGATCGCCAGATAATTTCGGTTCACTTTCCTGATCTTCATCCCTTCACTTTCTGAACTTTTTATCTTGAGGCTCTTGGCTTTGAACCAGATGTTCACCACTGGGTGCTGTGTAGCCCAGTAGGTTAGGAAATTGTGCCCGAGGTCTGGAAGGTGGTGGGTTCATGTCCTGTGACTGTCAGAGTGATCATATTATCTTTGGGCCTTGAGCAAGACCTTAACCCCATCTGCTCCAGGGGTGCTGGATGCTGAGACTCCTTGCTTTCAATTCACATGCTTTCCTCGCTTGTCACTAAAGCATCTGTTGAATGGGGGAAAAAATATATAAAAAATTAACTCCAGCTGTTCCATTCATTGCTATAATATGTGGTCACTGAAGTCCCGAAAGGCCAACAGAATGAAACCTGGAGTTCCAGACAAAACCCTGATTTTCAGCATCTTTTTTTTTTTTTTTTTTTCTTTCCCCCTGTAGAAAGCTTTAATGAACTCACACACAGTTTGTGTGCCGACTTTCTATATAATGACTTTCGCTCCAGGTGCTGCATACAAATGTAGTTTGAGTACATTAATAATGAATGCTGGTCTGCGTTCTTCGCAAAGTTTCTCCCTAACGCGACTGGATTGTGCATATCATTCAGACGGTTCTGCTGGGATTCGCGTGTCCCTGTATCCCGTCCTATTTGGCGACTCTTACTCTGTGGGGTTACCATGCCTCCGTTTTGGAGAGCGCTGCGGGCTTCGCCTGGCCGCTGGCCATTTCGTGGGCCTGTGGCCGGATGCCCGGACGCTGTGATGTGTAGCCTCTCGCTGATGAGTAGCCCGTCGGGGCCGTCGGGTAGTGATCCGGTAACCGGAGAGAGGCATGGCTACATGGTTATTTTGGTGCTGCTGTGCTGTGACTGGTGCCGTGATGCTGTAAGTTACCCTCCAGCTGTTTGTGTGAAAACGATCTCCTCCCTCCCCCGCTGTGTGTGTCTGTTTGCATGGCCTTGCATGCGGAATCTGCATGTCGTCGCATGGCACCGCATTGTCCCATCCGGGGTGGCCCGCATGACCTTTTATCCCATTTTTTGGTCATGTGACTCCTCATCTTCCTCTGTCTTCTCTCTTCTCCGCACCGTTTGCCTTCATGCGACTTCCTTTCTTTCATCCCCCCCCCACC
>JAODKL010000081.1:5614919-5629841 GCA_026780765.1 Petrocephalus schoutedeni | reverse complement strand
TAAGGGTGTCGTGATTGGGATTAGGGTTTTTCCCATAGAAATGAATGGAAGGTCCCCATTTAGATAGGTACGCAAGTCAGTGTGTTTGTGTGTATATATATGTGTGTGTGAGGGAGATAGAGAGCAATTCCTCCTAATTTCTCTATGCCGTTTGCTGCCTTTAGGGTCTTGCTCTTGGCTGTGAGGGCATTTAATGCATTGCTGGATATCTTTTGGGAACTCTAAACATACCATCTGTGCGTGAGGACACACACAGTTTGTACATCTTCCCATAACCTGCTCATGTGACCACATCATTTTCAATAATCCGTGTTCTGTTCTAGTTATCTTGGTGTCTGTCGGGGATCCGCTGGTGGCGAGGCATGGTACAGTGTGGAAAAAATGGGGGGACGACCTACTTGTGGCTCAGGAAACACAGACAGGGTTTATTGGGACGGAAACAGTGGGGAAACTATAAAAGAAAACTGACCACGAGACATCACAAGAAAAATCAGAAATAACACTGAAGAACTAATCAGGAAAATAAAGACAATAATAAACAACTAGGAAACTACAAATCAAAACTGAGGGGGAAACAAAACAGAGCTTACACCATACACTTCACACAAAACAATGACCGACTAAAGAAGAGGACACAGGCAGGCACTAAAATACACTGAACACAATGACTAACAGGAGGCCGGTGTGGCAAACAGGACTACAGGTAACAAGGAGCAGGTGAGGATCATCAAATTAAATCACTAGGGGAACAGGACAATGACAACAAACAAACAAACTAACCAGCACAGAACTAAGGAACACTACAGACACTGAAACTAAAACACTAACTGAAACCAAAGGAATACACTAGGATAAACAGAACCAAATATATTACACAAGACTGGAGAACAGGAAACAAGGGCAAACCTATAAATACAAAACAACAATAAATACAAAGTAACAGATAAGGCTGGCCTGAGGCCAGCCTCGACCCCGTGCTGCAGGGAATAGCTGAGCCACATGCTCATCCCACTGAGTTACAGTATGCAGCAGCCTGGGGATCAAGGGTAACACACTAGGGGCAAGGAACACATCAGACAGGGTAGGACGGGCACCGACCCTGACAGGTGTCAGGTGATATAAGGCAGTGTTGGGAAATACTTACTATATTTATTATAACTGGATGAGGGCATTTAAGCAGAACATTTTTCAGATACAAATACATGAGTTTGCCCTGGTCCTGTTTTGTTTCACCTGTAACATTGAAGCATGCTTAATGGGGCATCCCTAGATGGGTGTGGAGTTAAAGGTTTGTAGGCCCCTAAGTTGTCCATCCATTCATACTCCATCCATGCAGCCATTCACAACAGATCTCAGGGAATCAGGGGTAAAAGACTCATTCATCCAATCTATTTGTGGCATGTAGCTGCGAAATGCTTCAAGGACAAACTGAATCCAGAGAAGCAGGTCATTGTCCTTTCCTGGAGGTTGTATGTAAGACGAGAAGCCATATCTCATGCCAGTGGGATCTCTGAGACATGGGGCAAAATTCAAGGTGTCTCTCCATGGTGTCACACATGGTCATTAGAAGGCCTTTGATAAAAGCGTACTGTCTTCTCAGTGAGAGTGGGTGGAGAAGTGCAAGCAGGGGCAAGTTTGTGTTTTCTGGGGTCTCACTCAAAAAGTAATTTCAGGGGCCCCTTCCCTCACTCATGTGTTTGAAAAACTAGAGTCAGAAAATGGTAACTAGTCAGCTAGCTGGTTTGCAGATCATGCTGCTTCAGAATCTCCTAAATATGGAACACGTTTATTTAATATTTAGT
Source organism: Petrocephalus schoutedeni (assembly GCA_026780765.1). Taxonomy (NCBI): domain Eukaryota; kingdom Metazoa; phylum Chordata; class Actinopteri; order Osteoglossiformes; family Mormyridae; genus Petrocephalus; species Petrocephalus schoutedeni. The sequence goes on along the minus strand of JAODKL010000081.1, from coordinate 5,628,039 downwards.
GTTATGACTATTTGTGGTCAACAGGGGGCGACATGGAGACACAGGGTAGCTGTGGGCAGGACTGGCCTGGCACAGTTCAGCTCCACAGCTTGTGCGGCACATTCTCAGACCGACTCCACACTCTCATCTGGCCCAAAGATCAGCACAAGTGGTTTATGCTCCAATGGCTGCCAAGACGCAGATGCTAAATGAGATGGGAATCTGCCAGAGGACCCCGGGTGACTGTTGACAATCAAGACAATAATAACAAAAACATGCTCATTTTACAAGGGCTCATCTAGGTATTCAAGATCGCCGCACATAAAGGAGAGAAATAAACACAGTATTAAACAATTTTTAATGCTGTCTGTGTATTTGTGTATATCTCTGTCTTTGCTCAATGGTGTGTGTCTGAGTTAGTATTCTTCTGTATGTCTATCCCCTTTGGTGTGTGTGGGAGTGTGTGCGCATGTGTGTGCGAGCGTGTGTGTGTGCAGGAGCCTAATACAGATGCTTCTACCACTCCCTGGATGTTGATGCTCATCCTATCTAACAGCCTTGTTCCCATTGGTTGCTGGGCGGGGGAGCTAGTCACTAATTTGCATATTCCCTCCCACATCTCCATAAATGGTAAGCACTCTATGGGCACAGCAGCCAGCTGCTGATGGACCTCACAGTGAAGGAGCAGAAGACTGCCAAAAAGGCCTCCTTATCGGAGATGGCAGTTTCTGCTCTACTCCACATGACCCCCTCAAAGTCACAGCTTGTCTGTCTCTTTTTATCTCCCCTTCAGTTAGAATGCCAAACAGTGATAAAGATTTTTGTAGCAAAATAAAAATAACAGCATTAAAGTCGCTCCTGTCGACACCTTCCAAAAAGCATGCCCTCTATACCTCTTCTTCGCCATACCCTCATCCCGTAACAGCTGATCCTCTGTACGAAGCTGCATCTGTGTGTCTTGTGTGTCTTTAAAGCTGTGTGAGTGTGTGCTGTATCGGTCAAAGCCCACGTGGCGCCCCCTGCCTGAGACAAAGTAAAATTCGCTTGCTAAGTCAGTGCTCCTCCAGAAGATGGCACCCTAGGCAGCTAATGGGTTGACCGGCATTGGTTGTGTGCACAGAAAGGGACACCGTCTAACGTCCCACACAGGCCTTCAGTACGCTGAGCCCCCCCCCCCCAGCTCGTCCTCACATCCTGCCTGACCTAAATTACACTAATCCAAGTCGGCGTAAACTCCTGAGGCGCCTTTATTACATACCGTAAGAGTGTGATGTGGCTCACGTTCCTATTAAGAGACCTGTCAAAGCGAGGGGAGCCATGGATATGATGAGAGTCCAGAAGAAGTGGGATCAACCATCAGAAGAATGCAAATGAGGAGGGACTCATATCGCCATGGCGACATGAAGTATACGGTCCATGTTAATTCATACTGCCTGACTCCACAAGATCATTTCTCTAATACAGACACTTTAGAAAGGCAGAAATTTTCCTCGGGCTTGGTAAGAGATCTCCATCACACAAATTATTAAGAGCTGTTGATTTCAGGATGTATTTAACCTGACCTGAAATGACTCATAACTCGCCATTAATGCAATTATTGAATAAAACAGTTTAAGTGATGGTACGATTGGAAAGAGCACACTGTGGGCCTCGAGGACTCAGTTCGCCCACAGCTTGATTAAGACTGAAGGTCACATGGGTCCTCTGTGACAGACATGACCCCGGAGTCATGATGAGTCATGATGTCAGCCGTGTCTCCCTGGTGCCCACAGCAGTAGACCAGGGAGTTGGAGGGGCACCATAGGATTATGGGATATGATCTTCCCAGAGCAGATCCACTTCCTTTAATCTCCCCATATTCTGCATTAAAGTCTAATTAACATTCATGCAGGCTCCCGTGGGTCACTCAAGTGTCACGTGCTCTTTGAGGAAGGCAGATAACTAGACACAGTCCCTTTATGCACTCCTTACGTATTCTGCTCAGTTCAATCAATGTCAGTTTTTATGAAACGATATTTATTTCTTGCTATGAAATTTGATTCCCAGGGAAACAGCAATAAAATACAACTTCACAGCTGAAGCAAGAGAAGTCAAAACTAGAAAGCAATTATTCACTTAATAGCACCTTAATGCAATCTTGATGTCTTTGTTTAATACAGCCTACAGTAACACACCCAGGGTTAGGGGGCTCGAAACCCAGCTTCTTTCTATATGTGTGTCCTCCTGATATTAACGGATGGAGGGATGGATGGATGGATATTTAGCCCAAGCTATACTTCCTAAATGCAGTACAGGCTTGATACTTTAATTCCAAGGATAAAGGTAAGCTGGGCAGAGGCAGGCCTTTATCTATAGAAACACTCTCTACAATCCAAGGAATCCACAGTCCCCCAGCTGAAAAATCCTTGCAATAAGAACTCATGTTTTTGCTCTTAGTTTTTTTTTTTTTCTTTTCTTTTTTGATGAGAATTTCAAAGGAAAAAAACAGGTTTGCCCTTGAACGAATTTATTCGCGAACGATCCCAGAAGGACAGACAAACAGTGAGTTACAAGAATCACAAGAGAGCTCCAGGTTATATATAAAACAAAATTAATTTATTTGTGATGTCTAAGTTTTTTTTCCTGGTCACCCCGTGTCTGCAATTCAGCAGTTTCTTTACAAATATGAAGGAACGATTAACGACTAAAAACCTACAGCCGTGTTTAAAATGAATTATATGGGGGCGATCCATATGATAGACTGAGGAACTCACACGAAATGGGACAGAATGAAAATGTCTATCTCTAATAATTACGCGAGAAAAAATGTACCACCTGATTGGGGAAATTGATAAAAGAATTAGAAAACAGCCGTTAAAATATGATTAGCATGATTAAATACGATTAATAGGTCGCACGCATGTATGTTAAAGGCTGGTGATTGGAGACGGCATTTACCGGGGTTTAGGAGGGGAGAGGAGAGACCGGGGTGGGTGAAGGAGGAGAGTGGGACGGCGCATGATGAGGGAGGTCTGCAGGAAGGAGATGGGGCGAATAAACCACCGCCTGCCCCGCGATCTGCTGACAGTCCGCTGCCTGGAGCCGGTTTAGCGCCGCGATTTCGCCTTATTTCGCGTTATTTGTCGGGATAACGATCCGTCAGACCGGATGGAAGATACAACCGGAGGAGGTCTGTTTCTGCGCGTCTCTCCAGCCCAGCCTGGATCTGAGCGATCGGGCCGCTTTCATCCCCTTTACCGGGATTAAGAAGAGTATCGGCCGTCTGCTTCACTGACAGGTGGGTAACGTGTCGCCGCTGTAATATCACGGATGAAGCGCCGTTCGCCCCCCTCCACACACAAGTGCTATAGTGCATATAGGAAACCGAAATGATTAACTTATTAATGGGGAAAAATGATGGATTATGAACGGCCGTGCTGTGCATTTACTGACATCAATCATCGTTGTCGCGGTGTTTTTCAAATTTATTCATTTGTTATTAAAGTGTAATTTATCTTGTAACGTGTGAGGGGAAAGGCTTCCGTGAATATGTGACGTGTAATGATTTTAAACTTTCTGCAACTTTAAGTCTATAAACAGTCGCTTGGTAGGGTAAGTCTTGATGTTCGAGCAGTAGATCAGCTCTACTTGATGAGTGTGTGACAGACATGATCAGACGTGCGTGTGAGCATTGACTACAGCTTCCCGGGGACCAGGCGCCGTGCTTGTTGCCTCCTTTATAGTCGCTAAAATGAAAATCAATGGCCCAGAATCCCGAAAAAGAGGTTACAATCTGAATGATTTAAACAGGCTGTAGCCCAGCCGTTTATTCTGGTTCTATAAAATACAATGAAATAAAAATAAAGACAGGATGTGATTGTTTCTCCAAAAGCATCCCCGGAATCATGCAAGGTCTTTTGTCAACAATGCGATCGTTATTTGTGTTTTTAAGGTACTAAGCAGCACAATGACATTCATCCATCTATCTTTGTATCCAGGATAGGGAGACATTAATCCATCCAACATCCATTCATCCATCCATCCATCCATCAGTCCTTCGTGTCCTGGACAGGGTTGCCCGGTAGCACAGGACACAAGGCTGGGGTGCATTCTGGACAAGATGCCAGTCCATTGCAGGGCACATACAAGCATAACCTATGGGCACTCGCTCCTGTTAGCCTAAATGCATGCCTGTGACTGTGGGAGGATACAAACTCCACAGGAGATATTCAGATCCCCAGCCCTGGAGCTGTGATGCTACAGTCCTAACCACTGACACCATGTCACCCTCAGTCGTGACTAATGTGCCAAAAACAGCAGCATCAAATAATACAAACAACTAAGTTCCTACTTGGAGAAACAGATGAAGATGTGTGTGTCGCACAGGTGCTGTTCTGCCAGGATGATCTCATGATTCAGCCCATTGACCTTTGACCTCTCCCTAGAGCTCTAAATAGTCTTCACAGTCTTGTGGTAGCAGCTGGCCAAGACGACAGCCCGTTACTCAGTCGGGTCAGTTCTGAATTAGTGCTGAAGCGGATGGGCTTCCTAACCACACACAGCACCTCACTTGCAAGGGAACCTTCTGATGGAGTGTACAGCACAGGTCGTACGGGCTCTTGGATAGAGTGGTTGCGCCCCCTACAGGTTAGGCGGAGCAATGCCTCTAATGGCAGTTTGAAAGGGCTGGCTAGCTGAATCACATTAAGCCAGGGTCACTTACATAACAGCACTTTATACACACACCGTTCCCATCCGTGTTAAACCACTCGTCCATCTTCTCCAGACCAGCCTCTCTCCTTTATCTTGTACCAGATGTCTCATAACACTTACACGTTGTAAATCCACCATAAATTTACATTTACCGTGTTCTGGTAAATATTAAAGCCAGTTCTTAATCCGGATAGTATGGATAGCCCCCCCCCCCCCATCCAAAAAAAAAGATTTGTGGGGTCTGTGGTATTTTATTTTTTGTTCCATTTAAAATTATTATTTTAGAAGGACCAGCTGGGAGGTGGATGCTAGTGTTCATGTAATTGTTAAAGTGAATCCCAGCCCTACAAGGGATTCGAACAGAAAACCTTCCGATCACATGCACAGAGGCGCGAGACACACGCTGCCCCCCCAAATCAGTCACGTGGGAAAATGTGTGTGTATTTTCCCCTGTGCCTGAGATCGTTTGAAAGTCACCGAACTCAGTGCTGTGCGTCCTTTACTTCACCAGGAGTCAAAACAGAGATAATCACGCTATCAGAAGCCCATGAGCCCACATGTTTACTGAATTAAAGCAGCTGGGCCACAAGCTGTGAGCACCCACAACCCGACCTCGCCGGTCACTCTCTGATCCCAAAAGACCTTATCAGATATAAATGTTTTCCTTTTCGGTGACCCTGGCCTCCCTTGGCTTCGATGTCCCATGAACATGGTGAGTGAAGGTCCTCCCGACGAGACAGAGACATTTCTGTTGTGTGGACCAGATTCCATGCCCGTGGCATTTGTATGTTGTGATTCTGTGCTTTTGCAGTCAGCTGTTATGGTGCATTATTAAACGGTCTACAGACCCTGGAGCAGCGTAGGGTGTCCTGTTGGCCCAGACCCCCGGGGAAAATTGCTCCATCTGCTCTGTCCCACAAAGGCTCTTCTTCTATCCCTGCCCTCGGGTCTGTAGGGGGCGACGCTTGGCCCACAGGCTAGAGCAGGCAAGCTGCTTGGGGTGAGTCAGATCTCTCAGGGCAGTGGTGCTTGGGCCGGACCACATTTTTACTCCATTCCTCCCTATCCACACCTGAGGCAGGTGACTGTCCTGCTCATAAATAGTAGCCTCAGGTATGCAGGTAATGGGTTCCTGCATTTTTAAAGTGTGTGTCCGACATATATCCTGCATGGGTCTTCAATTAAATATTAATTACACTTTTTATAAGATTTAATCTGTGACCTTAATTTCCCCCACCATGCCTCCCTGTTTCCCTCCCCTGTCTCTCTGTGTCCTGTGTTCACGCATCGTGTCTCCCTTTCCTGTTTCCCCACCTTGTCTCTCTGTTCTCTGTTTCTCCACCCCCAGGACCTCAGCCTGACCATCATGGCTCCTTCCCTGGTCTTCCTCTTTCTCCTCGGCCTCCTGGGCCTGATGGTGCAGGCCTGCCCTAGTCGCTGCCGCTGCTATAGCCTGACGGTGGAGTGCGGCTCCATCGGGCTGCGTGACATCCCCAAGGGTGTACCATCCAGCATGCAGGTCTGACTCCTATGTCGCAGTCCAATCAGAGTCCTGCTTTGCCTGGGGGGGGGCACAATCTGGCCACACTTCAGATAGGCTTGTCATTATCCAATCAGATTGTATAGAATATCTGGCTGAATTTAACTACACTTGTGTTCAAATTAAGCAAGGGCTGAAACAGAAAAACCTTATTAAACATTTGAATTTATAGTATTTAGTAGGCCTATATTTGTCCACTTTCGTTATGCACTTTGGGTTTGATGGTGCTCCAGCTATGACTGAGGTCTGTAAGCGACATCAACTAGCACCAGCCAGGAGCATTTGTTCCTTGGCAAAGTTCAGGATTTAGGACACCGTGTTTAACTCTTAGAGCCCATGTTTAATTCATCCTGGGTTCCTAATTCGCCTTATCGGTTCCTTCTCGTCACCTATAATGAAGCACCCTCCACTCCTTAGGTTAGGGGTTACGTGCTTATATTTCTTGAATATTAACACAGGGACACCCATACGGGTCGAACCACTATCTGCATCCACCCCCATGCAAATCACCAAGCTGCCTCTTTCACTCACCTGATCTTTGTGGAAGAGACCAGAGGTTGTTTAATGTTGTTACATGTTGTTACATGTAAGCTTCATGGTAGATTTAAGCTGATCTGTGGATCATTTGTAAGGGTCTGACTACCTCAGCTCCACCACCTAGTGGTTGAACGGGGGATTCGACCCCAGCAGCTTCTGTCCCCAATTAAGAAAATCTTTGTGTAGTGGTGGATTTCCTTTCATGTGTGGCTGCATTTTGATGGACACCCCTCGACACAGGTCAGTGGCTCAGACAGGTACACACCTGGCACTGACTTGCCCCTCTCTGCTGCATGCAGACCATATTCCTCCAGGACAATGCCATTGGCCAGGTACGTCAGCAGGACCTGTCCCAGCTCAGCAGCCTGCTGTACCTGTACCTCCAAAACAATGGCATCTCTGCGATGGAGCCAGGTGCCTTCCGCAGCCAGGGCCGGCTGTTGGAGCTGGCGCTCAATGGCAATCGTATACACCTGCTGAGCGCTGACGTGCTGGAGGGCCTGTCACACCTGCGTGTGCTCTACCTGGCCGGGAACCAGATCACACGGCTGCAGGACTTCACCTTCAGTGGCTTGCAGGTGGCGTATCGGGGGTGGCAGCTCGGAGGAGCAGCCTGGGGAGATTATGGGTGTGTCAAAGAGGGCGGGGCTCCATAAGTGGGTGGAGCCAATGGTAGACTGGAATTAAAGTGACAGCACCTCATCCACCTCTCCAGCGCCTCCAGGAGCTGCACCTGCAGGACAACAGCTTGGAGGTGCTGGGGGAGCAGGCACTGCTGGGTCTGGGCTCCCTGGCTCTACTGGACCTCAGCAGAAACAGCCTACGCACCTTGAGCCAGGCCTCGCTCCATCCCCTGGTCAGCCTGCAGGTTCTGCGTATCACAGGTGAGGGGCGGGGCTGCTGAAGGGGGTGTGTCCTGCAAGGTTCTTCATCTATTGTATCTCATAGGGTCTGTACAGTATATTGTCTGTTGAGAATGGCTGAATCCAGATATAGAAGGATAGATTTAACTGATTGATTCTTACTTCCTTCCTTCCTCACCACATTCCTCCCGCATGCACCCGTCCCCTGCCTCAGACAACCCGTGGCGCTGCGACTGCGCCCTCCATTGGCTGCGCGGCTGGATGGACGCGGAGGGCCGGCGGCTGCTGAGCTCGGCCGAGCGCCGCCTGGTGTGCACCGAGCCCCCGCGCCTGTCGCGCCGCGGCCTGTCCGACGTGCCGCTCAGCAGCCTGGTGTGCATCCCGCCCAGCGTGCAGCTGGAGCCCAGCCGGCTGACGGTGCCGCTGGGGGAGAGCCTGCGTGTGTCCTGCCGGGCCTTCGGCTACCCCCAGCCGCAGGTCAGCTGGAGGAAGGTGGCGCGGGGGCGCACGCATCTCACTCCCCAGGGGCTGGTGCAGGAGGTGCCGGCAGCCGGAGCGGGGGCCCCCGGGGGTGTCACCACAGCCCGGCCAGCTGGCTCGGTGGACGGGCCCAGCGGGACAAGAGGGCCCCTCGGAGAAGGGGAGCGCTTTGACCCTGACACGGGCAGCGGGATGCTCTTCCTCAGCAACGTAACAGTGGCACATGCCGGCCGCTACGAGTGTGAGGCGTCCAACCCAGGAGGAGTGGCCAGGGTGACCTTTCACCTCTCCGTCAACCTGTCCTCCGCACCGTCCCCTGCCTCCTCCTCCTGGGGCCATCGCTCCCGGTCCTCCTACTCGGCAGGGGGCGTGAGCCCGGAGTCGCTCTATGACCTGGAGAGCATGGATTTTGGCGCGCTGGGTGTGGCCACACAGGCTGCCATCGGCGTGGGCATCTCCCTGCTGGCTCTCACCGCCCTGCTGCTGGTGGCCATGATCTACAGCCGACAGAAGCGGCGCCACCGGCGCCCCCTAGAGGAGAGTGTCCTCTACATCAACGACTACTCAGACGGGCCCACCACCTTTGCCCAGTTAGAGGAGTACCGAGATGAGCGTGGCCACGAGATGTACGTGCTGAATCGCGGCCGGCCAGTCCTCCCCGACGGCCAGCAGGCCCCCCAGGACCAGGCAGCGGAGCGGGGGGTAACTGAGGGCGAGGAGGCCGACCCAAACGGGACCTTCCTGAACCAGGGCTTGCTGTTCGACACGCAGGTTGCTTATGAGATCCACTGTTGAATGTCACCACTTCCCCCCTCCCCACTTGGAGTCTGGCTCCCCCAGCCCTGGGTTCGGTGACCCTGGGGAGGCGGGTCGCGGTCGCTGTCCCGCCTCTCAGATGCCCTGTGCGGCGGGGCAGACTGGAGGCCCTGGCCTTGGATCTGGCTGGATCCCCAGCTTCCCCACCTTCTCATAGAGAATGTGGTTTGAGCACTTAATTACAGAAAAGACGGATATACTGTGTACGCCCCCCCCCCCCCCCCCCGTGAACCCAGGGTCTCCAGAGAAGATTCTAGAAGTTTACAGCCAAAATGAGGCGATCCTGTAAGCCCTAGTGCCATGAACCCTTTAAAGCAGACAGCCTACTGCAGAACAAAAGCAAAAAACTAATATGGATGTATTTTTAACGCTCTATATTTTAAATGAATATATGTACTATGATGCGTTTATGTTTTAGCTGCTGATGTGTTGTTTCTTTGATTATATTTACTTATTTAACATTGTTTCCTGGTTTAAAACCTACACGTTTGTGTTGAAATTCAGTGGTATTTTCCAAGCCGTTTGTCCAGCGTTTGTATGCGGTGACCCCTGGAGGGTATCCCGGGAATCACAGGGCAGGCGACAGGGGCCGTCCTGGAGAGTACAGCAGTCTGCAGCAGGATATGCTTACTGAGAGCGATTTGGAGACGTGTGTTTTCTCTGCACTGAAGAGAAGTCATTTACTGGGTTTGTTCACTCATGGTGAGAAGACACTGTGTCCGGGTCAGTGTTTATATTGGACCTCTGGTTCTGTTTGGTGCTTAAATAGGAGCAGATAGACCTCAGACACTGTACCAGGCGTCCTACTTGGGTCTCGCAGAGACACTGTAAAAAGAAATGCTAAAATACTGTGATTACATATGACAGGTGTTGTTTTGTCCGTCCTGTAATACAATCACTGCCCCAGATACTGTTCGGTTCATTCTGATGTACCCACATCCATTTTCACCCTGTTTTCCTCTAAATAAATGACACCTCTATTCGCTCATTGTCTGCTGTTGTTACAGAACTTGTATAATGGCGGTATGTCTGGCATGAAATGCGTTCATGCGCCTTGGTGCTTGGATTGAGAAAATTAGCATTTTATTATCTCGGCAACAGGAGAAGAGAGGGCCTTGTGCAGTTTGGGGTCCACCACAGGGATGCACAGCAGATGTACCATGATCTCACGGTCACATCTGGGTTTCCTCAGGTCTTCACTGGCCCTGTTTAATGAGATTCTTACAATAATCTTTCCTGACAGTACCCTGACTTCACTCTAGGAAAGGTAATACTTGGGAGAATGTACCGTGTCTAGAAAACGTGTAGAATATTAATTTGTGAACATTCATCCACTCATTCTTGAAACATTTATGCAGTGCAGGGTAACTGGGAGAGATGCAAACATTTCCAACATGCAGAAGGTCCTTCAAACCACCCATATACTAACAAAGGGAAGCGGCACAGCAACCCAGGCGTTTGGGTGTGCTATTGTGTTACCATGGCGATTAATTACCAGCCCAGGGACTCGTCAGTTGCCGATGCCAAAAAGCTCAGTTGGTCCTGAGCAGCTGATTGATTCTTGGGTATCAGCGCTGGAATGGGGTTTTGAAGTGTGGCCAGGCGAATATAAGTGTGAATATTTTTATATGACGTAATCCAGGGACTGCTATTGGTTGGTGGGTTGCTTTAGTTTATTGTCTTGCATGTAGCTGGAATGCAAAGGGGCTGTGACCCTGGGGGAGGGGGGGGATTTAACCTGCACCATGGCTTTATATAAAATAAACATGTCAGATATGAACATATCTTCAGCTGTAATATGCAGTTACTGAAACGCTATAGGCTTCATATTTACTTGATAACTTTAATTAATGATAACGGGGAAATGTGCCACTGGGCCTTGGAAGCATCGGCACCAGTTGGAGCAGTAAAAAACACGATAAGAATAATATTAGACTCAGGTGTGTGCAGTGGAACAAAATTGTAACATGAGTTTGGACAGGTATCAGGGTCAGGATTTACTGGGTCGAAAAAGCAGAACACTTCACGGTATAATCCAGAAATAAACCGACACAAACAACCACAGTCACCTGACTGTCCCCCCAGGAATGGCCACGCCCCCTCCTGCAGTATTCCATCTGTTCTGTTAGAGGGCGCTCTAGGTTAAGCTGCGGCAGTCCAGTAACCCAGTCCAGTCCAGTCTCAATGCAGTGTGGGTGTTTCAATCCAATATCTCCCCCTGGTGGACAACCTGATCATGGCGCTAAGTCTAAACGGAGGTTCACCTAACGTGAGATACTTGTGGCTTGATGGAATATGTTAACTGTTAATTACTTCCTTCTGTGTATGAGCAGCTATATTTTTTCTGCAGAAATTAGATATTTGTTATACCAGTGCAGTTTCGCCAGGCCGTACAGACATGGGCGTCACAGTTCAAGAATAAATCACATATCACCATGGAGGAAAAAGAAATGAAAATAACCGTTTATTGTTGTTCATTGTCAGCAGAAATAGGAAAATTTATTCCTGTAATAGAAGCCCCCACCCGCAAAAAAAGCAGTTTTAGAGGCCTAGTGACAAAAGATTCACATTGTTTTCTTTTTTTTCATGGGTCACAACTGAATTATACAGATTCTTCACATTACTGCATACCAGACACATTCCTCTGGCGCTGGGCGCTGGAAGCAAGACAATCAGGAAGCCAAGATACTGCAGTAATATGACGGCTTATATAAGAAATGCAATCACAGTCTTACGTTTGTAGCAAAGTATGCTGCATCAGTGATGTATTCAGCCCAAAGTTTAGGCGAATTTTTCAGAGTAGGTCTGTCCGGATTATCATAGTGACGCTTTGGAGGTATAAAAACACCCAGTAACGTAAACTGTGATATCAGGTTTTTATTTGTTTTAATATATGCATACATCTTTGGCTATACTTCATATCAGACTGGCCCAATACACATACTTGTTAACTTGCAGTACGCACATCTCACTATGGACTGCTCTCTATATCAGACTGGCACAAGATAACTGTTCAGTTTACACCACTAGCAGCTTAGTAAAATTACACATAGGTGATCAGATGTCAAACAAATATTACATGACAAACCACATTAGAAAAGCCAATGTTATGATCCCAGAAGACTGCAGCATAAAACACTATAAAGAGGAATTAAAAACACACACAAAATGTGAAATACGACAGTGTCTTAATGTAATGTTATATCAGAGTTTCAAGAGCCTCAGTTCTCAGTTGCATATATAATGTACACAGCTGCTACAGATTAATTGTGTTTAGACTAATGGTAAAAACTAAAAAGTCTGGTGACAAATGTAAGCTAAGCTGCATTTCACAGGGTAGCTATATGTATGAAGATGGTGAGGTAAGAAAATGTCATCAGGGTGACCACAGACCCGTTCAGTTTTAGCTGCTAAATGGCAGGTGATGTAGGCAGTGAGGAAATGATCAGAGTGCTCTGTGCAACACTGTTAACTTGGCATAACTTGGTAAAAATCTGAACGAGTCCTTGGTCACCCTTTACCAGTTTAGTGATACATGCGTGGTATACAGTTCTGAAGTCATTAAGGTTGCATTACTACAGTGGTAGTTAGACAGGAAACAGGAAGTAAAAGGACAGGAAGGTCTGGTAACTGACTTTTTTTTAAAGGTGTTCGTTTCATTTTTGGACAGTAGCCTGAAGTCTGGATCTTTGTCTTTTGAAAAAAAGGAAGAGGAATATTTGTTCAAAATTACACAAAATAGAAGATTCTACTCCCACTCCCGGGATTTCAAAGCTAGTGCAGCAGGTGCTTTATGAGTCAGAATATGGGAGCAATGAGGTTGGTTGCCACTAGAGGGCGCCACACTACCAGACTTCAATGCAGGATGGCTAGGAGGAGCCGTTTGAAGTCACCGCCGCATTCTGATTCCAGAGCATCCTTTAGGGGTACGTCATATTTCTCAAGATACATGTCCTTGATGGTCTCCAGGTCAATCTAATATTGGGTAGAAACATTATATAAGTACAACCACCTCAATTCAAAGCAGACTCTCCTCAAACATCGTCAAATGAGATGGCATTGTAACCTCGGAGCGGCCGACAATGATGCGGATGAGGGTGTCCTCGTCTGTGCCAGCCCCCTTCATGGCAGCATTCAGGCGTCGCGCAAAGAACAGCTGTGGGCTTTTGGCACACCTCACTGTAGAGATTTCCCAGAAGTGGGGGGGTCAGCG
>JAODKL010000081.1:5598741-5614819 GCA_026780765.1 Petrocephalus schoutedeni | reverse complement strand
CAATGAGGGCATCAGTGGGGGGGCGGGTTAATGAGTGCATCAGTGGGGGGGGGTCAATGAGTGCATCAGTGAGGGTGGGGCAGTGATGGCATCAGTGGAGAGGGTCAGTGGGCGGGGGGAGGGAATGAAAGCGAATGGTTGGCAGAGAAAGTCTACAACAGGGCTGCCCAACTCCAGTCCAGGAGGGCCAGAATCCAACAGAGTTTAGGGATTTCCCTGCTCAGACATCTTAATCAGCTAATTACCAGCTTTAACAGGCATGTCTGAGCAGGGAAATCTGCAAACTGTATTGGATTCTGGCCGTCCAGGGCTGGAGTTGGGCACCCCTGGTCTACAAGATACCATACCCAGGACCAGGTTAATGAATTATCAGGGGCACTTCTGTCCAAAGAGTGAGTGTCGTTCTGGCAGGAAGGAGCATGCTCGGCAAGGATCATGGGAAATGAGATGCTGGCATGACGGCTACCGAGAGTGACATAGCAGTCCTTCAGGGTCCCCGACGCCTCCTTGTCGATAGCGTCCAGGATGTCTGTTCCCGAGAGCTACGGGCCAAACAGCAGGTCAGGCGGATATAACTCTGGTTTCACAAACGAAGCTTCCAGAAGGGATGGAGGAGAACGCATATGTCGAACGTGTCCACAGTGTGCAGCAACACCTTTTACATCTCACGTCTTTCTGCCGATTTATTTTTATCCAGAATTTGAAGCATATTAAGTGAATAGAGTGTAAATACAGTGGTGAGCCACAAAGGATGTGCGTTGCCATAGTGATGGGAAAATACCGATTCATATATCTTGAAGGTGGCCTGAAGCTGCAGGTAGTTCCTCTGCGACAGGATGTAGCTGAAGGTGGATTCATCCGTCCCAAAGCAACCTTCCCCAGCCTAGGGGAAACACAAACAACATGGCAAATGTCGACAGGTAACAGCCCCGAGACTGAAATATTACAACGATGCTAATACAATGGATTTTCTAAACTTGAATATGGAGTGAAAAGGTGTGAAATGGGGAATTTTAAGCATTTTTATAGATATGAATATAAATTGTTGCGCTGGGTTTTTGGAGTCCCCCGGCTTGCATCAGAACCTGTTTTAAATTTCATCAAAGTGGAGGGTAAGAGGATTCATACTTGCTCTATGTGATGGAAGGTTCCAGCACATCTTTCATAATTCAATAAATCTGAAGGCCATGGACAGACTTACTGAACTGGGTTGTGCAACACTCAGAATTAAATTGAGAACGGCCCTGAAATTCCACTTCAGTTTGTGAAATTTTGAGTTGAATTTGAATCAAGGGTGACAACAGGATGCAAAATTGTAATTGGAATTTGAATTTTAGGAAGTAGAATTAAAATGGAATTGAATTCAAAGAAATCCGTCCTTAAATATGCAAAAACAATATGTATGTACCCATGGAAAAGGGTCTACAGACATATGTTGATAGGATAAATGTTTTATACAGCATTTCTATTATAGTATACAATACAAAGTACACTGTACCCTCATACATATACAAGCATAGTGCATATCAGTATTATTAGAGTTATGATTTTTGTAATTGAGTCTTTGTTTTTATATTATTTCCAATTTTCATCTGATATCCATTTAAATTTTATTTACTTTATATGTGGTTTAGTGTGGTTTTCTTTGTTTTAAACATTAAAGACTACTTCTCTTTAGTTATATATTTTTTATATATAAGCTTTAGCTATTTTATTTATAGGGATAGACTGAACATTATACTGTATAGCTATTTTATGAGTCTGATTATTGGAGAATGAATACACAGTGTACTCAAAATGTACTCAAAATGGGCAAAACATGTTCCAGGTATTAGTTTTCTTCTAAAAGGCAATATACTCAATTATATTTCCATGAATGACTTCCAAACGCAAAAATCAATACTTTAGCTAAATACCATTTTTAAAAGTTTATTTTATTTCAATTAGTTTTGGGAGAAATGTTTATTGTTTTGTTTAGCTGTAGCTTTTTAATTTCTGAATGTTATTTCAGTTTATGGAAATATTTTTTTTAAGTTCTACTTTTTGTGAGCTATAATAACCCTTTAGGGTCACAAGACAATTTTCAGTGGATAGTGGAGTGCCCCCCGCCAGGTCATTAATTTCTTTGAATTGAAATTAATTAAATGCTTCTTACTGTCATTCCAAATCAAATTCCAATTCACCATCCTTTGGGGTGTAGGCAATTCAATAAAAATTCCAAGTCAGCATCCTATGGGGTATGGCCATTCAATTCAAATTCCAATTCAGCATCCTGTGGGGTGTGGCCAATTCAATTCAAACTCCTATTCATGAACAAATGTACAACCCTGCTACTAAATGGGATGATTTGTGGGGGGAGGGGGTCTAAAATAAAAGTCTCATATGATAAGCTATTTTATTCTGATTCATACTGCCAGAACTGACCAGGACAATAGATGAACAAGCCTATAAAGATAACTCATTTATTGTGTTTTGAGCACTGTCTCTGTTAAACAAACAAACAAATAAATGAATAGAACCCCCCCCCCAATCCATCCATGCTCACAGAGCACATTGTCAGTTGAGGGAGCTTCACAGATCATATGATGGTGCCGAGGTCTGCCTACTCTGAGCCCCAGGTGCCTCTGCTGTGATTGGTCCATGACGTGATGAGCACAAAGGTGCTGGAAACACCTTGGCTTCAGGCGGATGTGACCTAACCTCGAAAAGGGCCGTGGCATCCTGCTCTGCCAACTCCTCATTGACCTCGTAGCTTTCATCTCTGTTCGCCTGCGGGGGCACACATGCCGGGAATTAATTCTTTTAATGGACTCTGCCAAAAATTAAAATGGCTACTTCTCGGCACTTGCCAGGGAGGGAGATTAACAGCAGGACATGTACGTCGGCGTGAAGGAGAGGATGGTGCCTCTACCTGCAGGAGGGCCATCAGCAGGTTCCTCACATCCCCACTGGTGTCACCGTCGATATCTGACTCCAGATCACGCTCATGCACTGGGACAGCAGATAAGGGGACGGTGGGTGGGATTTAAAACAGGGGGTATACAGGGGCGGGGCCACACGAGTATTGGCCCCATCTGAAAGCTGATTGGCTCCTGGAGTGGGCTCACACCTATCACTCACCAATTGAAAACATATGATCGGCTAATGACAAGGTTGCCCCCTCAGTATAAATTATGGCCCCTCTTAGGTCCCCTCTTCAAAAATTAATGGAAACACATCAGATTTCACAGAACAAAAATGAGCATCCTTAACGGAAGTCAGATAAAAGGTGGGAACTACTGAGCTGAAAATACTGGATAAGAACCTGAGTAATTATTTCAGAAATATCATACTTAGCTGAGTATAACACTTACATGCAAGAATATGACACCAGAATCACTTAGCATTCAGATTTATCAGCAGGGGACTTACCCTGGAAGTAAGCTTCCTTAGAGCATAAAATATCCTGCCAGAAAATAATACGGTGATGAGTATAGTGGTTCAAAATGTCTGGGCTGTGTTTTTGCAGGGTCATGAAGCCGCATTCCCACTTATTAGGGCCATTTTATCATTATCATGCGACTATCTGTTGTCTCAGTAGGACAACAGCTTCTTTCCTGAATGCCATTAGAAGCAGACACCTGATTGGTGCTGGTGCACAGGATCTCAACTAGCACGTCCTCATCAGTGCCCGCCCCTTTCATGGCCTTCCTCAGCTCCTTGGCGGCATAGACGTGAGGAGGATCCAGCATGGCGACGATGGCCTTCTCAAAACTGCCGGAGAGCTCCTTCTTCACAACCTCCTCCAGCTCCTGGAGCCATGGCGACAGGTCACATGATCACCCCTTTCCAGCTCAAGCCAACCAGTCACAAGTGATCTCACAAGATGGCCATCTTTGGTTTTTCATCATATACAGCAATTTTGTTTAGGATAGAGGACAGGTGAATCACGTAAAATTACTTACATCGTCGTACTTGTCAAAAAACGCTTGCTTGATTTCCATTCGCTGAGCCACAGAGCGGTTGGCAAGGATGTTGATTATCGCTTCCTCATCCGTCCCTAAATAACAGAGGTGCGGATTTCAGACACTGGGCAAAAGAAAGCAGGACTGTGTGGCTTGCAGTATTAGTGTGACAGTTGCACTTGAGATCAGGACCGCCTAATAAAAGTAAATATAATCAATACATGCTGATCTGCTCTACATATGGTAAGCTGCCCCCTTTACAGACCAAGGGTAATAATCTGTGTAGTCAGTGCTAGCCCCTCAATTCATCAATTGCACTTAATAAAACTGATTCTTTGTTTTTCGTGTCATCTGAAGATTATGAAAGCACTGCACTTAACGAAAGCAACGCTGTTTTTGTATTTAAGTGGAAAGGCTGATAGATTTTTCATCAGTGAGACGGTACACTGCATCCCGCAGGAGCGAAGGGTTTGCCCCGCCCCTCGGTACGGCACACGAGCGTCGGACTTACCCAGACCCTTGCAGGCTTTGCGTATTGCTTTAATATCAGCGACCACGTCGAAATCGGGGTATGGCAGAACTGTTGGCTATAGGATGGTGGCAAAAAGGAAGGGGTTTTGGTGAAATGCGCAGGTAATATAACTAAAATATGAACATAAAAAATGAAATAAGCTCCAGTTAAAGGATTCAAGGACGCCGGTTGGTATTTAATGGGCGAAAATGCCGACTCCCCGCATTGCAATTGTTGTTTTGAGCCGAACTGCAGAATGGAAGCTCTGTGCGCCGCCGCCTCCGCCCCACCCGGCCGCGCCGGCAGCCGTGCGCCACAATGCGGCGGTATTGATCCGGTCGGGATTCCGGCAAATTCCCTATGGGCGCGGCCGCTTCCCTCGTACTCACTGTATAATGCCGATTACTGTTCTTTAAACAGGAACGATAAATAATATAAAACAATATGACCGCAAGTATCAGAAGTCATGTATTTATATTACGCTACACAAGCCAATTTTTTGTGTTAGCCCGTAGAAAACTTTTGAGGAAAAAAAAGTATTGCTTCAGCAATCCTATCTGCTTATTAATTTCACCTTAAAATAGAACGTTGAATGAATGTTAACATATTTCAAGGTGGCGCTGCGCACTAACCGCGATGGCCGATGTCGCCGGTGCAGATGATTGCGTATTTCTCATTGTAACATTTAACTCGTCGTAAGTTCGCTCACGCGAATGTCAGATATAAATAAGCCGCAGATTTTGGGAAACCACCCCCCGGGGGAGGGATCACTCACCTGGACGTTGCCCATGTTGGCGTGCTATCGGGCAGGCTGCGGCTTGGTATCGCTGCTCACTTCGGCACTGGCCCGGGACAGCAGCCCGTGCCGCCCCGCCCCGCACAGCTCTGGACCGCTGACGTCAGCCTCGCCGCTGGGCGGCTCCCGGACAGCATCTCCATCACTCGCCCCGTTATCTAGGCCTACAGTATAAACTCAGCGTCTGCGCTTCTGCAGCCGGCGCCGTGGACTATCTAATAAATGAATTCTTTACATAAGCATCTCGGTGTATTCTGCGAAACATACACGTTGGGATTAATTGAACAAGCAGAGGATAAATCTCATGCTCTTTATGTGGTTTGCACCGCGGGCCAGATGTGGATCGCCACCTTAATTTCGATTCCTGGAAATTAAACATGGCTTTTAATACGGTCGCAGCAGACCACCCTCCATTAAACTGCTTTCCACTTGTCATGTGTAATTAACATTTCGGTAATCACTCGCCTCATGGGAGGACACAGGCAAAGTCGGTCCCTTATTTTATGAATGGACCATTTACATCTGGATACTGACGCCCAGGCCCGGCTACAATACAATGCCAGTGTCCCTTTACCATCTCCTGGATAGAGAACAATCACAGAGACGATAAACTCGCTGTACCAGCATGATGCATGATTTATTTATAGATTCAGCAAAAAAAGAAAGAAATCCCTGGCACACAAACACACTCATCTAGTCACCCAAAAGACGCGTCTTTGGAAAACCCAGGCAACATGCACGTCTCCACAAGTGTCTCCACTGTGATGCCTTTAAAATTATGATTATCATATCATACTTTCATTTCTTTATTTTTGTATGCTTTAATAGCCGTCGTGTTTTCGTATACGCATAATGAGAGCCACGTTTCCACGTATATTTCCATGCATATATAAAAATACATTAAGCTGGGGGGGGGGGGTAAACTTGACCTTTCGGCAACGTTTCCGCATGCAGACCAAAAGCACGCTGAATTATTCAAGACCGGCTCTGCCGTAAGGAGGTCTGCCTACTCAAACAGCAGTAAATTGTGGTCTTGTATGAGATCAAAAATGAACCGTCTTTGCAACCCTAATGGGACCGTATCAAAGTTAAGTTTCAGCATTTTTACTGTAAACCAAAAGGGGTAGAATGCAAATTTTTCTGCAAGAAAACAAAAGTGGAAAGCATGATCCAGAAAAAAAGATCGCAGAAATAAGGCAAAAAGATACGATGAACGCCAAAACACCATCTACATTTTGTTGCATTCTTTATGGACATCTTTTCTGTGGGTGTTATTATGGAAGTTCCATCCCACGCAGTCATATTTAACCAACCGACGCCTTTACATTTTTCTTGTATTTTTGGCTTGTGCCCACAGGGTGGCAGCATTGGCAACCCACCCGTTTCGCCGCACATAATCATATACATCCTTTTCAATAAGCCAAAGCGGCAGTGGACTTGCACTAACTATAATAATCGCTCTCCAGACAGTAAGATGCCTAGCGTTTATGTGGCGGTCTAGTGAAAAAAATACGATTTATATTAGGTAGAATAGGGCTCATGGCAAGAGAAAACCAGCCTTGAGCTTATGAGTAGCCCATTTAATGAAACCCAGCAGAGCACCATTAATCTCAGGGACTACTGAAGTTATTTAGATGGTCAGTTGGGTAGGTGAGGGAAATGGCTAGGAGGAATGGTCTCTTGGTAGGTGGGATGGTTGAATTTGCAGACTGGGTATGCGTGTATTTTACTGGGGGTAGCCCACCATGCTACTGGCCCCACTCAATGGGCTATGGCATACCTCTGGTTGATTATTCCTACTCTATACCTGAATCTACGTTATGCAGATATGTTCCTGTGCTGTGTGACATATTAATAGAGAAGTCTTGGATCAAAGAAACTCAAAATGTCTATCCTAACACCTATATGGTGTTCCAGCCTCCACGGTGGTCTCCTGTGCAGAAGTTTATAATTCAGGCCCAGCAGTAAAAATCCAGATCAAGATTTTTTTTCAACCAACCAGTTGAGTTTAAAGAGTCACAGTCACAGAGTACTCAACTGGTTGGTTGAAACAAAATCTAGGTCTGGATTTTTACTTTCTGGACCTGAACTATCCACCTATGCTGGTGTAGTATAGCTTTGGGTGACCTCATTTGTGTAATTAAAAGTCAAGAGTTGAAGTTTATTCAGCTCTTTTGCTCTGTGTCCCTTCGCTTTGACACTTTTCTCCTCCCAAGGATATCTGCTGTTTTGTTTTAATGACTCAGGTCCCAGATGGAGTTTTGATAGATCTCTGTGGGTGACTGAGAGTCTGGATTGCATTTTTTGTACTGGAGACTGACCTTATCTTCTGCATACAGGTCAAAGAAATATGTAAAACAAATGTTAAATGCTTCAGTATTATTTTTCAATTTATCTGACAAAAGACTTTTTTTTAATCAGAACAAACTAGAACTCACGTCCTCATTGAAAATGAATTAATCGATGGAAGTGAACCAGAATGTTAGAGTTTGAGTGGAAATTGTAATGTTTTTAAAGCATTCATACTATTTTTAGTTAACCAAAAAAAAAACTTTGACAGTATGTTTCTCAGGAGCTTGAAAGTACCTTAAAGTTGCATCATCCTTATCGTGATGCCAAGAGCAGTAATATTTATATCCTTCGCGTAATCCGTGCAATCCGTGACCCAAAACCGCTCCTCTCTCCAGCTGTCCCATCTTGCTCATCTCGAGTTCTGATTCAAGATTCAAGTGGCAGAAATTCAAATTGTTGAAACATACACCAGATATCCGTTTTTTTCACAGATGTCCGAGCCCTCTGAAGGTAGACTTATAAAGATTGAAAATCTTTACACGATGAAGAAAATGGCTCAGTGAGTTTTATAGAAATATTTATTGCATGGAGGGTTGTTAAATTTACATGCTATCACAATATAACACAATTCTACCAAATATTTCCATGTGGATGCAGTAGCCTGTCATAGGGTATTATCATAACAAGCATCGGCTACGGTTGTTAAGGTACAGTTTCACTCGCTATACAATTTATAACAGTCCAAATACCAAAGTTCCCGAAGGGCAGTGATACATTAGTCCTACTAGTTGTTGCCATGCAGAAGGTAGCGGAATTCGCTACAGGCATTGTGTGACATCGCCCGTGTTGATGGGTAAGACGGGAGCTTTGGGCAAAGCGGGTGATCGCCACTGCGGAGGTTGAAAAGGGAGAGTGCAAAGGAGCACGGGAACGGCGCCAGCTCTCAGCATTAACAGCCAGCGAGAGACCTGGAGAAGAATGAATTTTTGTTGTGTCGATTCAAATGGATTTTTGGCTTGAAATAGATCTTAAAATGTGATCCAGTCAAGCAGTGGCATAACCTTCTTATAATGGGCCCCAGTGCCCATTGTAAGGAGGCCCTCCTCATTACTGGAAACATATCCAAACACACAAACAAGACCCTTGACCTTCAAGGGTTAAGTGTTACAGATGTACCGTGTATCTTTCTGAAATATAGTTTAGATGTAATATATGAAGTTTTATAGCCTTGTCATGAAGAAAAGCTTAACAAAACTTAAAACTGGACACTGAGCAACATATTCACCATCCGGGTAAAGGCTGTATATATTGTTAGGTTTCTGGCACTTCGTAATGCAATGTAACATGCTTCGTTAATTTTAACGAATAGATCAATAGACTCCTGTTCCTCCCTGTGAAGGGACCCATCGGCCCTCCATGGGACCCCTGTTTCTGTGGGCCCCAGTATGGTCAGCTGCACTGCCTATAGTTTCACTAATGTAATCCAGGTTTGTTTTTGGGTTTAAATAATGCTCGTGCTTTAGGGACAGATTACAAGCTGTCAATCCAGCCCTAAGCATTATTCAAAGAGCTATAACACTGCGTCACGAAAATGTAACTAGATAAAATATAGCTCGCAACATCTCAGTCTTATGTGGTGAGTAGTGGCCTCAGACCATCTGAGATCTGCCTGAAGTGTAAGACGAGCTCCCGTGGTCAGCCCCTGCCCTCTGCAGGCTTTTCATGCACTTCGATTCCCATTTGCTGCCTACAGCCAATCACGCCAGAGGATCTTGGCATGTGGCATTGCTGGTCTCTTACATAGTGCTGGGGGGCCAAGTGTGAGTCAGAAAGAGGTGATGCCGTGCAGGGTTGTAAACTCTGAGAGGCGGCATGCGGGTGACTGATTGTCTCCCTCTCAAAGGTAACCATGGGATACGGTTGACGAGGGCTGCCTGGAATCAGGCTGGCATCGCATGGAGTGAAACGAAGCACGGCAGCACGATCCACGACCAGGCAATCGGACACAGTGGAAGATGGCATCCACATGTCATAGGCGCTACTGAAAGATGCCCCCCCCCCCCACCCAAGAGGGACCACGTGTGCTGGCTGCTTGATGACGTACATCAGGTCTGAGTCACCAACGTTAAGACACGGTGCACCATGCCTTCAAGCCGGCGCAATTCCATTTCCATTATCTTCATGTACAGTGATGTACTTTCAAATCAGAGTGCCTGTGTGTCATACAGCTACTGAGCATAAGGTGCCAGCAGGGGGCGCTACACCTTGAAGGTCATCGCTCTGGCCAAACAAGCTTGATGTCATGCTGCTCTGTGTTAACATTCAAAACAGAACCTTAAAAATAGGCAGTGAAAACACAGCACATCTGTGCATCTGTCTGCACACGGGCTGGCAAATTAATTAGGCTAATATGGTATCCATCCATCCATTTTAGTGTTTCCAGAGGAGGAGTGGGGTGATCACCCTGAACAGACAGGATGCAAGTCCATCACAAAGTACACACGATACGCTCACACTCGACGAGCAATTCAGAGGTGCCATTTATTCTAAGTATATGTCTGTGAGGTTGCTGGGAACCTGTTAGAAACCTGCCCAAAATGCAAGCTGCACACACACACAAAGCAGAGGTGGGACTCTAAATCTCAAACCTAGAGGGTGTGATGTAATGTCGGTACCCACCCAGCCATCCCAGAATAGTATGAGATCACCGTTCCATGTTTTCAATAAATGAACTAATGTTTTGATTCTTCTGCAAAAACTTAACTAGCAAACAAGGCAGAACCTGGAGAGAACTTTCAGTGTTTGAAACATCATCTGTCAGTATTATTTATGTGAAATAATAAACAAGCACAAACAATTATACACCATTTTCAGAAGAATATAACAAAGACCATAGAATTTATTCTAACGCAAAGCAACATCAAAGCACAACTAGAGGACCAGTATTGGTTCAAATCGAAATATTACATTAGTTACAACAATATATGTAATATTTTTAAAGCTTCATGTTATATTTTTTATGCAACATTCCATGGACATGAATAATTTTATGATACTTTTTGAAGGAAACAGTCTTTTTTTTGTTGTTTTGTTACATCATAATAATTTTTACACTGCAGATAGACAGCTCTGAACACAAGAGGTTAATCATTCTCAGGGGTTCCGCTAAAGATTTTGGGCCCCATGAAAGCATATTCTATTGGGCCCCCAACTCAAACCAATCCAAATTCTTTAGGGCCCCTGTCAGTCAGGGGAATCATCCTAATTTTCCCCCCTTCATGGTGCCCCTGCTCATCCTTATCCACCTTAAATGCCAGGTATTTGGTGCATGGTCACAGCAAGAGGTAAGGGTAAACAATGGATGGGATTTCAGATACAATGCAGAGTCATTAGGAAACATCTAAACTGCCCGTCTTTTGACAGTGGAAGAAGAAACAGAATAGCCAGTGGAAAGCGATCAAAACTAGGGGGAGCATGCAAAATCCATGCACGCGGAGTTGGGGTGAGTATCAAAGCCATGGCCCCGGAGCCCCCTCTACCTAGGCAACCAACAAACCAACCAATAAGCACACAAAGAACCAAGAGTCAGCCAATCCAGAAGGAGGTACAACAGCAGCCCTGCAAGGACTGAATCTGACAAGATGTTTCCTTAACATTCATTCACGACACTCGCGTCTTCTCCAAACTTCAGCTACGCACCTGCCCTTCAGACACAAACGACCTAAAAGACCTTTACATCATGCTTGAAAAAGAAGAACAAAGAGGCTGGCTGAGAGGCCTTCAGTCAAACTGAGCTTTTTGACTCATGGTGAAATATTTGATTGGGATGGAGTGATGGAACAATAATCTGCAATAACCTGCCGCAAGCCCTCTCACACATCTGCAGATAATCCATTGAATGTTTTGACAGTTACTTCCACAGATTTATTTTTCCAAATGAGAGGTATTAGTATGTACAGTTCTATGTTTCTTCCAGTTTACTGTGCATTTGTGTTCCACATTGTTCCTGAATTGCACAATGATGGATGAAAACTCTGGGTTTCGTGTCATATCTCTCTTGATCACCATTTTGGTCACAGCACCGAAAATCTTTCTCATCCAGCCGATCCAAAGGGTGCAGTGTGTGGCTTGAGTTTCCCACAATTCACCAACTCGGAGATGTGATGCCTGCACTGCGAAGGGTCCGGCGGTGACAATGTGCACTAGGTGTGATGAGTGTCGAGATTTTCTACCACGCATATAAAGTGACTGAGTTGCATAATAATCGAATACATCGTTACATTTCAGCACAGACGGAGTACGAATTCGGAATGCATCTTGGTACACAATTTTCTCCTTTCTCTTTGATAAAAATTTGAGGAAAGAACAAAGACAAAACTTGAAAAAGGCAACATGTGCAAAATCCCCTCTTTTTCATCACATTAAGTTCATCTAAAAATGAGAGGGTTTGGTATCGCATAGAAAAAGTACACTGAGAACTCAATACAGAGAAATCTCTTCCTTTTGAGTGTCATGCGTTTTTCTCTGACCCTGTGTCCCATGGGCAGACGTCGGCCACCTTAGTGCCATCTGCCGCCACCGGCTTAGAGTGCAGAGTATTTTGTTTTCCGCTGGAAGGGCTGTGGTCCCATTCTTTATTGTCCTCGAAGTCCCATGGGCAAATGTCACTCTTGCTCTTAGCAGAAGTCTGCCCATTTGTGGAGCTCCTCCGCCTCTCAGATACCGGCGAGTCACGAGTGTATTCTACGTCCGAGACGCAGCCTCCCCCTGCCTTTGATTGGCTGACGCGACGTTTCTCTGAAGATCTGCTGGAGGATCCTTTATCCTTGCCCTTTGACCTACGTTTCTCCTCATCCTTGTCTTTTGATTTCTCCTTGTCCCTCTCGGAAGTTTTGGATGAGGGGGCTCCTTTCTTTTTTGAATGCGAGTCCTTCCCCTTTGGAATGTGAGTCGGACTAGGAGCTTTTTCGGAACTGGGAGATGGTGGGCCGTCAGAATCCCAGGGGCAGATGTCTGCTCTCATGGTGGATGACTGCAGAAGGCTTCCAGTGGATTTAGAATGATCTGAATGGAGGGTCTTTCCTTTTCCTTCTGTTGGGGTGACACTTTTCTTGCGCCTGATTATATCTGGAGATCTTGCGGTCTCAGCTTTAACCCGTGGCTCTTCAAACTCCCAGGGGCACACATCTGCACTCTGGGGTGCACTCCCAGTAAGGCTAAGAGGGGCGAGAGGCTTCATCCCCTTCCTTAGCCCGCGACTCTCAATAACCTCCTCTCTGGAGGCCGTCACTGGCTTCTCCGGCGTCTTCTGGCTGGAACGTTTGCTGTTTGATGGGGACTGATCCATGACTTTCAGCTTCTGATGCAATTTCCCCTTGGTTCCACTCCCATGGATTGTAGTTGTTTCTACTGGAGCGATGGATACATGCTTTTGGACTTTGTTTTCTGAGGGTGTTGGGAGGTCCTCGACTTCCCAAGGGCACACTTCGGACAGGTCATACAGCTCCTTAGACCTTCCCGGCTCGGAGCAGATGGATGGCTGGCTCCCAGTAACCGGATGCTTCATGATTCCGATCTTGCTGCCAGTCTGACGATACTCCACCGACTGGCTGATGATCATTTTGGGGTAGCACTCTGCTGATTCATTTATCTCCGTCAACACCTTGTTGTCTTTGTTCTTGTTTGCAGCTTTCTTCCCGCCATCCTCTGTGGTCTGTATTTTTCCTGTGAGCCCAAGAGTTTTTTCCTTGGCACTTGTGATGACGCTGAGGGATTTCTGTAGCATGGACGTCCTGAGATGCACAGGCTTCTTGTCCAGGGTCAGGTTATGCGCACTGGCAGATTTACAAACCAGGGGTACTGATTCTGTAGACTCACCCTCGGCCTTCTCTGGGGACTCCTTCCCCAGCTTCTTGCCCATCAGTGCATCCAACAGCGAGTTCTCTGTGGTCGAGACTTCCATTTGGTCATTCGCAGAGCTGTTTGGCTCTTCGTTCTGGTCCCGGACGTGGTCGTAACTGCTATGGGACTTCTTAAGGGAGAAGACTTTGTTTTTCAGTGAGTCTTCCTTGGACTTGCTGGAATGGGAAGGGTCAAAGGGATTTCGCCTGAGCGTACAGAGGCTGTTCCTGTTACTCCCATGATCCCCCAAGTCTTTCTCATCTCGGCTGCACTGCCGACTCATAGTCTCCGGGATCTCTGTAATACGCCGCATGAGCGAGCGACCCAGTCCCTTCTTGGAGCTCCTCTTCTTCTGCAGATGCGGGTTGTTGGCCAGCATTTTCTTCCTCTTGTAGATCTCAAGTTGAGCATATAGCTTCTTGAGTTCCTCCTAATTCATAGCCATTCGTGTCAAACAAGGAATAAAAGCCACAGCTTAGAGACACACCGGTTTAGAGAGGTCGGACATCTGAGGTTCTGTATGCCATGGAAAGTGCAGTGAAATAAGCACATCTTGTGCATACCCGGATGTCCTCGGGATCCAGGCTGTGCTCGCTCCACGCCGACGTGATGCTGCTGTTGAGGTAGGACCCCGACCGGCCCATGTCCAGCTCGTCCTCATAGGCCTCAGTGGCGATGTCGTCCCTCGTGTGGGCACCTGCGAACAGGAACTGAAAGAGCAGATCGAAGGGTATTAATCAGCTTCCATTATTTTAAGACAATGTTTACCCCCATTAAGTGATGGCAAGTGTGTCCACCCGGGGCACAGAGTAATTACTTTTCTCCGGGTGATTAATCGTGATGTAGTAGCAGTGGACAGAACACCATAAGTGAGAGAGTGGGTAAAATACCCCAGCTCACTTGATACCGCTCCTGAATACGTCTTATTGAATAACACATCTCGATCAGGCTGTAAATCCTGAGTGGTGTTTTTTAATCCCCCCCCAGCACACTGAAGACACCAGTTTTCAGTCCAGCAGAGCTCTTAATTAATTAGGCTCGATCAAGTCATTGATTGAGTGACCAACGCGATTAAAATCCTGTTAAAGCCAGATTAAAGACTCTCCTTAATTTCCCAATCATGTCAAATTAAATCACTGTTAGCGACAGTGTTGATAGGGTCCAAAAACGGAAGGGTTGCAAAGACTGGCTGCGGGAAAGCTCCACTACTGGGAATCAAACCTGTTGTGCAGAACCGTTTATAGTGCCGTTACCTTGGGCACGAGTAGCAGTCCCAGGGTCACAGTCACAGTCAGCTGTGTGTGAGTGAAGAACAGTATCAGCATCCAATCTGGGTGCAGCCCCGGCGCCAGCATAAACCTGCAGACAGAGACCCGATTAGACCAGTGGGGGCGCTGTTGGAATCTTCAGCCACAAGACTGGGTTCATCTGAGGTTGGACATCGATGGGCTGGGCGTGTTGGGTCGAAATCACAGTGTCAGCACGGCACTGTGGTTTTAATGAAGTTACGCCCTTTTTACAGTGCCCGCGGTGAGCTTATTGCCGTGCGGCACCAGACCGATGGACCGTATCAGGTTCACATGTGAACCGTTTAGCTGTAATGAGCCCCTTGCTGAGTACGGGGGATGAGAAAATGCAAATTAGTTCAAAATAACAAGTCTGAGAATATGAACTTCCGGATGTTCCCTGTATTGAGCTACACTGCTGCAAAATTCGCAAGCATTTTAAAATCGTAGTTTAGTAGGACAAGGACAACAGCGGTGTACATAACTACATTTTTTGGGGTTTCCTGGTGAAGCATGTAAGGTTTTTCTACAAGCAATTAAGCTCGGCGTTTCCGTGAATGAAGGCAGCAGGAAAGCAGCAACTTCGGAAAGTGCTTACACAAGGTGTACGAGGACATGGAGCGGCAAGGCAACGATTTCCTTCAGTATCAGCTACAATGGCTTGCAAGGGTACAAATAGGGGCAAGAAATACACTGTTAATTTCAAAGCAGCCTACTTTTCTGGTAACAAATGGTGCCCAAGTGCAGGACAGCATAGCATGAAGGTATGTAATTGAACCACATGGCACCACCAATAGGCCGAAAGGCATTACACTTAGTGACCCAGCAGTCTTTATCATTGGCATGGTCTGCCAAGGGGGAGTTGTGGGGCAGGATTGGACAATCCAGACACAATGCTGCCATTTTGCTTTGAAGTTCACAGATGGCAACTTTTATATCTTTTTAAGCAGCTCTGTGATACTTGATCTCCGTTAAATTTTAATGATTCAGTCAGTGAAAGCATCTCCGATCTCTTCTGGTATAAATCATGAGGACGGCCACATTACCCAGCCATTTGATGCAGCAGGGATGCCAATTATGTTGCTTCTAGTCGGGGAGGCATTTTTGAATGCCTGGAATGTAGTGATGCCATTACAGTCATTTTGGGCTGAAGGTTGAAGAAGCTCACTTCAGGCTGGACAGTTGGACACAGGTGATACAGGCCAGAGGTGAAAGGTCACAGGCTTGCAGCACAATGACGCTTGTACCCTTATCTTAAAAAAGAGAATTGTCTTCATCCATCCATCCATCCATTTTCCAACCCGCTTATCCTGTTCAGGGTCGCGGGGGGTCCGGAGCCTATCCCGGA
>JAODKL010000081.1:5583719-5598555 GCA_026780765.1 Petrocephalus schoutedeni | reverse complement strand
ACTGGGCCGGATTCGAACCCTGGTCCCAGAGGTGTGAGGCGACAGTGCTACCCACTGCACCACCGTGCCGCCCCGAGTTGTCTTCAATTTTCTTGTTTTAGTTTTTAATCAAATCTTTCAGTTAAATGAAATTATTATCTCTCGGGCTTCCCTTGACCCCCTAACCCTCAAGAAAAATAGGGTCGGTCTCTGTGGCTACCAATAGGGTTCAGTTTTCTGCTCCCAATAACACTAACATTTATTTAATGCCTGTCATTCTCTATGGGTCGATACTCAGGACAACTCAAGCTGCCATCTTTAGTATTACTCTTCAGTTATACAAGGAAAATTAAACTAAATGTCTCTCCTTATTTATGTTTTTCTTTCATTATCTACAGAGGTCTATGGAACTGAAAGGGTAATTCTCAGGCGGCCTACCGGATGATGTGGAATATTCCGGACACGGTGAGCTCATTGTAGATGGCTACGGCCATGTAGCGCGGCTCGTGGAAAGCCGAGGGAACGGTCCGCACGGCGTAGCAGAGATAGACGCCCCACAGCAGGAAGACCAGCTCGGCTGTTCGGAGGAAAACATGCAGAGGACAGGTTAGCAGCCAGCTCATCCCTTAACAATTCAACACTGCATTTCATTTCAACTAGGAAGTAGCAATTCCCAAGTTCCTAGATGGAAGTTTCAACTGGAAAGCCCCCATGAAGTCAGAGTTCCAGCTCAGAAAGTTGGAGGCTGATCTCAGAAATCAAGATGGCTGCACCCTTCATCAACAGAAGTGAAAGCTGTAGTTAAACACAGTTTATTAGCACTTACGTATTATTTGTGTCTCATGAAAAGGGCTGTACACACACTCCTTCCAACCTCTTTCTTTGGACATGTTTCTACGATGTTTGTATTTGCAAAATACCGCTTAATACATTGTTATTAACTGGTATTGCTAACAGTGGTTAACAATGAACCTGGCCAAAACTAGTATTGCTAAATAGCTTCAACTTGTTGTGCTGGAACGGGGTTAACTCGGGTGTGATGTAATTCCAGACTTCCGGACCTCCCGAGGTAAATGGACCTTTTTGTCTTGTTCTGAAACATCCATATGAGCTGGTATCTTATCGACTTCTGGCGCAGTATCAGTACCTGGCCAAACGTGGGAATGCTGATCCCACCGGTGCTCACTGTAAACTACCCTTCCTTCTGCTGCTACAGTTTAGCTCAGAGCAACTGAGAAACTGTCCCGGGGGGTGTGGCGGGGAGCTCGTACTCACACACACATTCATAAGCAGCTCAGGCAGAGCTGTAGGTGGGATTTCCCACGGACTCCCGTTGTGCTTGTGCTGATTTTACACTTTCTCTTTGTTATTGTCTTGAGGTTTCCATAACATCCAGCTTGAGGGTTAAACATCAGGCACTGAGCCTCCGCCAAAGCCTCCTCAAAGCCCCCCCCCCCCCCCNNNNGAGCCTCCCCCAAAGCCCCCTCAAAGCCCCCCCCCCCCCTCCCCCAAAGCCCCCTCTGGAGCCGCATCTGAAGCCCCCCCTAGGACCCCCCCCAGAAGCCCCCTCTGAAGCCCTCTCAGGAGTCACCTCTGGATCTCTCTCTGAAGCCCCCTCTGGAACCTGTCCTGGAACCCTCTGAGAAACCCCCTCTGGAGCCCCCACTCTCTCTGCCTGGCTTTCACACTTGACATTTACTCTTTGCTCTGAGACGGAGCTGCCTGCCCTTCTTAGACACGAGACTGCCTGCCAGCTCGTGAGAGATCCCATTGCTCACTAGTGCTGCGTCTTTTGAGTAGTTGGTCACTTTTGTAAATGCCTGTAGTGCAGTCAGCATGTTGGGATATATTATTGCAAATCAACTAGTTTTTCCTTTTGACAGTCGTGATCTGCGGACAGAGTGTTCCTGCGAACGGCGAAAGCCGCGTTCAGCAGAGACTCCGACGTCCGGCAAGATCGACGAGAGGTTTCCGGAACATTCCATCGCTACCATGGGGAGATGGCGACGACCCACCAACGGCCATCATGTAGTCCCAGCGGTCCAGCAGGCAGAGGCTGAACTGCTGGCCGTCGGGCGTCAGGCCCATGTCAATCAGGGATTGGCCCCGGTCCATGTTCTGGAAGGCGGCCAGGGTCCAGGCCACCAGGAACCAGCACACGATGAGCAGGATGATCCCCAGCAAGCGAAGGACCCTCCAGCTGGTCATGTACGGAATCCTCTGGGCGGTCCGAGACAGGAACACCTTCAGGACTCTGCAGCACCCCCAAACATTAGAACATTATGCTTTGGCCAGAACATTTAGGTCATAAGGCATTTTCTCCAAATATAAATCTCAACTGTGCCCAGAATATTTAGGTTAAAACAGCCATCACACTCAACTATGCATTTCAGTTGATGTTTCTTCTCCTTATTAATATTGCACCTCATGATTTTTTTAAGACGCTCTCGCTCACTTCCAAAGGATGATAGTCAGCTATTGTTATAAATGTTCAGTACGCGTGACCCCTTTCTCATATATATCACATAAACATCCCGATCTCTAATAGGATCCACCATTCAGAGCTTGATAGGAAGGTTTTATTCCGCTTCAAGAATTATTATTCAATAATTAAGGCAGAGGCTTTTGTAATCATTCTCTGAGCTCATACTTAATTGGGTCTCCTGGGGCTTTATTGCTGCCTCGGATGTACGATGTTTATGATGAAAATCCCCGTTAGCAGAGTCCCCTCCGACCTGGAACCAGATGCATGGAGACGTACCGGTACAATTTGAGAATCACGGTCCCGTAAACGGTGGCAAATCCCAGGAGTCGAGCCCATCTCAGGAGAATGCAGAGGAAAATGCTCGGCTTGAAGTATAATATCATCACCTATAAATAAAAGAATAACGTCATGTTCTAATGACTGTTATAGTGAGAACCTTTGCGTAGTTATAACCAGGATCTGCTCCTTTCTCTGATAGAAAGACAAAAAATAACAAATGTCCCTGATCCTGCCTGTCGTTCTTAAAGACATCAGCTGCCAGCTGAGGAAATAATCAGGTAAAAAAAAAACTGTGAATTGAGACCTGCTTCCTGGAAGAACTTGGGATGAAAAAGTTGACTTTCTTTTGTGCTACACCCACGGAGGCGCCGACATCCTCTAGTAATGATGTTCTGGAGCGGAATCAAGAATATGCTACCTGTGAACTGTTTGGTGTTCGAGTCCAGGTAACACCTCTAGAGACAATAATATGCTGCTAAAGTTTGTTTAGAAGACACACCGATAAACAGATGGATGAGATCCAGGCAGTTTATAGTTGTTTGGATGGCTGAGCTTGGGGAAAAGTTCCTGGGAATGAAGGAGGGACGGCATGGTGTTCCCGGGGGAGAGGCTTTTATATGCAGGCTGCTCCGACCAACTCGTCCCTCGATCGATAAGCAGCTGAGACCGTGTCCAAGCAAGGATGCAGGCTGTCACTTAGACGGAGAGTGTTACAGAGGACAGACAGCTTGTTAAATGTGCCTTTAATTAATCTTGGGGAAAGAGTTACTCCTAACAACCATTTCCCACCCTCCTCCTTCTGATTAGAGACCATCAAAGAAAATTCCAGAGTAGCAAAGTTTCCTGCCAGCCCTAATAAATTGTTTAGAGCATATGAACAACTGGGGGGTGCTCATTGAAGCGAAACCTGACGGAGAATTTATTCACCCATCTGCTTTCCCAGAAAGGAATCCAATGTAGGGTCAAGGCGAATCTGGAGCCTTTCCCAGGAAGCACGGGGCCAGGGACGCCCCGGATGGGAAGCTGGGCCATCACGAGGAACCCAGAGTCAAATGTGTTTAGGGAAAACAGTCCAGTTGATCCCCAGAACACACAGCCAGGGCAGGAATTCAAAGCCACGTGGGTCTACGATGTCAACATGCTGCCCTGTTATTCCCTGTAATGGCAGTCTTGATAAATAATGTCACGTTGAGAATAATTGACCTCCAGCAGCTGTGACCTGAAGAATAGGGCAAGCTAGGGTAAGGGGGATAGGGCAAGCTAGGGTAAAAACATTTCAGAAAGTCTGGATGCAGACCGAAGAGCAAGTTAATACGAATACAGCTGATAATGCACCTAATGAATGCATATGGTTAATGCAAAGAGGCTTAATGTGGTTTGAAGTACAAAAATATAATGTAGAACCATCAAACTTCACACACATGTAACTCATCATACCCCCCCCCCCCCCATCCACTGACAAGAGTCGAAATGATCAGCGAGTGTTTCACCAGTCTTTACGTTAAGTTCCCCTCATTGTTATATATTGATATCTATATCATAATATACGATTTTCCCAATTGTAGGCATCTGATTACATTTTCTGCTTTCTCCTTTTGCATTGCAGTAAATTTCTGAATGACCCATAACGTTAGCAACCAAACCCCATGTGCCCATTCATGGCTGCAGTGGTCCAGAAAGTTACCCTTTTACCATGGTCCTTCCCCAACCGCTAGGCTGTACGTTATACTGCTCTGTCACGGCACCAAGGTGCCGCTAATGAGTCCGTCTGCTTCCGGGCCTTTCCCGGCATCTCTTCCAGAACCCCAGACCAAACCCCGGGAGACGGCACCATCTCACAGGCCAGGCCGACAGCCATGGGATGAAATCATCACGAGGAGGTGTCCGGTACGCAATTAGTATGTTCCGGGCCTGGGGAGCTCAGCAGAGCAGAACGCTCATGACACACGGCTGGCACGGAGTCGGACGAGTGTCGACGCTAATTAGCATATCCTCTGCCGGCTAACGTCTCAAAAAAAAAACAGGCCCGACGGTTTTTTCTCCCCCTGTGCTCTCTCGCTGAGCTTAGCAGTGCGGCGATGAAATAAAGAGCACGCGTGACAGGAAAACCTGTTAGCGAACGTGGTGGCAGAGAAAATTAATTGCACAACGAGGGATTGCAAAAATCGATGTGCAGCCACAACCTCATGTAAACAGCACCAAACGCTTTAAAAACATCGTAATATCAAAACCGAGTGCTTATCATCCTCCTACATGGTGACTGTTTGCCCAGCCTTACATAATTGAAGGGTATTCCACCTCCGATCACTATATACTCGCACTTTGAGGATTTGAGGAGGGATATCTACTCCAGAACTCTGATGACTAATTTATAGCTAAAGGCCACTGCAGGATCCTACGTAGGGATCTGCAAAAATCTCCCGCGGTGGCATTTGGTAGGAAAGTTAGAGGAGTCATCAATCTGTGAACACAGCTCAACTGGAAACTGTGTTCTGCTAGTCTGCGGGAATTATATAGAAGTTACTTGATGCGTAATATGCAAATATGCTACAGTGTGGCCCATAAATGTCACTTAAAACAGAAGGGCAGGGAGCCTGGAAAATATAGACCTGGATTTATCACTGGAACATTGCAGTTATCAACCCTAACCTTAACACAATCCTGTGATCAAAGGTTGCAAGGCCTAGGAAGTCTTTAGCCAGCAAACTTATTTTTGAGATGCTTCAGGATCAAGCTAGAGTTCCTGATTTCATGGGGGTTTTATTTCAACTGCGGTTCTGTCATGAGACAGGACTCGGCGTGAAGATCAGCCATTCAGGTGTTGAAATGGCAGAAGTTTCACTCTCCAGGGCAGGAGGCTCATACATTTTTAAGGAGTTTTTGCAGAAGCATGAGGCTGCAGAGAAGTAGGGATTTATAAGCCCTGTGAATTGTGGTTGACCTCCCAAACAGGAAGGCGATGACTGCAAATCTCAGCTGACCACATAAAATGCAAGCCAAAGTGATGCTCGACTAAGGTCATAATTTTGGCTCACGTTCAATGGAGTAGTAGGTTTCCTTTCTGACTGAAGACTGACAGCCTGTCTGAGGAGACGGAAGCAGTCATCATTACGGCTGTCTGCCTCTGCCTGGTAGCTGATGTTGCATGAAGCGTGTCAGGAATTTGAATGCGATAAAATGGGAAGGATTCCATTTCCCCAGGCTTACAGCATTTAATTCAATCCAGGGCAGCTTCTGAATTCATGTAAGCTTAAAAAAAATCGTATGCGAGGCTGTGAAAAGAACAGATTTCATTGGATGAGGAGACCAGCGCAAATTCTGAATTCACCAATCAAAAGCAAGCAAGTTAAAATATAACCATAAGGTCGCTGTCTGACGAGAACCATGTTTGTCCACTTTGATAATTGTTAGTTTTTGCCATAGATAGAGGAGAATGGGGCATATTCCATCTACTGATAATGTTTGACATCTAACTGACCAATGAAAAGATGTTTCATGAAGTTATCTATTTAACCATTATGTACGTTTGTACTAGATAACCTTTTTACTTATGTTGGTCTTTTTATGGATTACTTTATCATTATTAATTGTGAATATGAAACAAGGTTGGCTTGTATCATTTTATACTGATATATTTCCATCACTGACAACAATGCACTTAATACATTAAATGTTGACTGATGTCTGTGAAAAGTTTGATTTCAATTTGTGGTGCTACGGGTGTCACTATATTGGTTTGGGTTTATTTTGCAAAGTAGTTTCTGAGAAAATTATTTTTTTCTTCATGCTCTTGAAATAATGGATTTGGAGATACATGTTTTTCACTGGACAGCGACGATACAGGAGAAAAGAAGAGTTTTCATTGGATGAGGAGACCAGTGTAGATTATGAGTTCACCAATCAAAAGCATGTAAGCATAAAAAAACAACCATCTGTGAGGCAGTAAAGAGAAGAGGTTTCATTGGGCATTGAGATCAGTGTGGCTTCTGTGTTTAGAAGTCTTGTAATTCAACACTACTAGTGCATTAACAATGTGCAAAAT
Organism: Petrocephalus schoutedeni; assembly: GCA_026780765.1. Taxonomy (NCBI): domain Eukaryota; kingdom Metazoa; phylum Chordata; class Actinopteri; order Osteoglossiformes; family Mormyridae; genus Petrocephalus; species Petrocephalus schoutedeni. The sequence goes on along the minus strand of JAODKL010000081.1, from coordinate 5,591,770 downwards.
GACTTATTACTGCACATGCAGAGACACGCAAGTCATGCAGCCATTCTGTCTGCAACTTCTCATCAAAGGACACCCCCGCGGAAAGGCTGGACCCGCAACTCACCGGGAAGTAGAGGACCAGAGATCCAGAAAGGATGGCTTCCAGAAGTACCAGACCTGAAGCTTTGATTCTCTGAGGAAAGAGGTTGGGGGGGGGGGGGGTTACCGTTTGATCGAGCAAAGGCGGCTTTGAATCTGTCCACACTTCGTGGGATGTACCGCACATCAAGTACTGAACAGCTTGTGGAAGAAATTCCCAGCTGTTTGATGTCCCTCACTGCTAGCACAGAAGTAACACATCACACAGAGTCTGCCCAGTAACTTTCATTTACGTCATGGATGTTAAAAGGTCTCACACCTCTGAAGATGGATGCAATAGCTTACTGCCAGTAAAACGTTACTATTGAACTCTGTAGACATGGCTTTTAAACCCCGAATGTTGATATTTAGCTCTGAAAGTATGAGCAGACCAGTATTTAAGTCAAAGTTGACCTTCTACTCAATGTTCCTCATAAACAGACATAGCCACACCTTCTCAGCGTAAATCCTAGGAAAGAATTTTGGAGGAGAAATAAACCGGGGACAAAACTGCATGATAATATCATTGTTTTTAAGTAAATTTGAAAGATATTCTTCATAATCCGAGGAAATGGAAGGGAGAGGTATGGAGTATTGGAGGGGGGCCTCCGCAGCCCGTCTTCCTTTATTCCCAATGATGTAATGTGTTTGTTACGCCCCATGCATTCACCCAGTAGCGTCTGGCTGCTCCTAATCCCCCCGCAGGTAGTGGTATCCCCATCCAAAGCTGTCTCTCCAAAGAGGCCACCTCCAGCAGCGTCTCTTGCACATGGCGAGAAAACAACGGCGACCACCCCGGCAAGAAAGGCCGTCAAGAAAAGAATGTGCCGGAATACAGGGGAATGCACCGATGCGTAGAGAGAGACTCGCTGCCTGTCAAAATCCCCATGAGCAAGTTCTGGGCACTTAAGCCCTCAGGCTCTGCGTTTGGCTCGTCTTCTGCCTTTCTGCCTTGATGCAAACGCGGGAGGCTTAGAGCGACAAGGACACAGACGGCTGCAACCCACTACCAGAAAGGCAGGGATTAAGGAGGCCCGGATGGGCGACTCCGGAGGGGGAGAAGGACAACCCCGTACGGCCTAACCTTCTGACGCATATCAGCGTACCCTCCTGCGTTAATCCCGGGTTTAATTACATATCAGTGAGGGCCTGGTTGTTATTTTACCCTTTCTATAAAAGATTTCTTCCAGCTGACAGACCTTGCAGCCCAAATAGTAGCACATCTGACTCCAAATCAGAAGGCTGTATGAATCAAGTCGGGGTCTAACAAGTTCTCCTGGGGTCTGGAAAGTTTATGAAGTTTAATAAGATAAGCAAGATGCATCACTTCCTGCATATACATGGATGTTAGAACTGTGTGAGGACAACAGTGACAGATGGATACTCTCTTTTCAACCTATCTCTGCTTATGAAGGACTGAACCTACAACGTAGTGTGGCAGGTTTTTTCTGCAGCAAATTCTAATCACTAAAGATAAAGAAAACCTTTCTTGACTTGGACTTGAGTTAAAAATTTGATGATTTGAATGGAAAGACTTGGACTTGGCTAGGACTATAAGGCGCATGACTTCAGACTTGACTTGGACTTGCAAAGTTTTGACTGTAGACTTGACTTGGACTCGCCAAGGAGTGACTTGTCCCCATCCCTACATATTACAACTGATGTTCATTACACATCTCTCTGTCTCATATAGCTATTCATTGGCTTCACTTTGTAACTCAAAATATGTAATGTATATTTGTCAGAGATGGGAGCACTTTTAGACTTTCTATACTTTGATGATTTAAAATTCTATGTGTCTATACATGGGTAATGTTTGTATGAGCCTTTTCAAAAGCATTTCTAGGTAACGCCAAATCCATTCATCAAGCACATGACAAATATCAGCCTTTGACTTGGACTTGACCTGACTACACTCTCGCAGTTCTAAGTTATCACCGAAGCCTTTCAGGTGGACCTCCCAGGGACTTCATGTTCGGACAGGAAGGCTCACCTTGCTCCGGCGGAAGTGGTAAACCAGCAGCATGCTGACGATGGTGGCGCCCATGCAGAGACCCTGGAAGGAGATGGCAGCCAGGCGCAGGGCACTGTCCTCCTGGACCAGGCACGGTGCGTCGTCCTTGCAGTGCATGCAGCCTTCACGGCAGGGCAGGCACCTGCCGACCCCCTCCAGCACCCCCTCGGACATTCCCCCTGCCTGAGGGCTCGTCGAGGCAGCCTGGGCCGACTCTCTCCCTGTGAGGTGGAATGTTGGCAGCGTTAATGGACAAGTTTGAGTGCAACAGTTTTGCTTCAGTGCAGAACATTCCATCATAGATGTCAAGCTCACTTAGTCATATGACCTGTGCTCAGTCACTATACTCTAGTTCAGGGGTCTCCAACTTCGCTCTTGGAGAGCTACTACCCAGGAGGTTGGAGACCCCTGCTCTAGTTAGTAACAGGTCATTTGACCTGCACTCAATCACTATACTGTAGTTAGGAACAGGTCATGTGACCCGTGCTTAGTCACTGTACTCTAGTTAGTAACAGGTCATGTGACCTGTGTTCAATCACTGTACCTCTAGTTAATAACAGGTCATGTGACCCGTGTTTAGTAACAGGTCATGTGATCGGTATCTGTGGTTCTTCAGTAATATCCTATTACCAGTCAGTCACAGTCCTTTACTACCACACTTTTAACACATTTTCAGTTGTCCTGCTTCTGGCCACGTTACTCTGCTTATGAAATCTGCACACACACTCATGGTAATGGAATTTGACACACTGATCCATTTTTCTGGAGTGCCTTGATCTGCACATGATCAAAGCAGGCTCACCATTTCTGCTGGATCTCTGGATTACATGGAGTTCAAAATCACCACGAGAGCAAAAGATTCAACTCTGAGGATCTTCTGCACTCGGTAGCCATTACGTGAGAAAAATCCCAACCAAATTAAAAAGGATCAGGTCTATCATTTTGCAGCTGTGGTACAGTATAATGTGGGAAGGGGCGAGTTCTAAAATTCACTTTAAGGTTCCCCACAATCCCATTATAATGACTATTTGTGGCCAGCAGAGGGCTCCCATACCTCAGGGGCCCCATGTGAATGCATGGCTTAAGTGGTGGTAAACAGTGCTGCTGAATATAGCCGATGAAATATGCATGATAAACAGAATAACAGCCTGACAGGACTTATCAGTTCAAATATGCGCATATTTTACCCTGAATACCAATAAAATCTTTTTATGCCAATTGCACCCTTCCTCAGACTGTGGCAACAGCCTCACTGCGAAATGGGAAAGACTCATCGTTGCCCCCCTCAGGCTGGAGAAGAAGAGGACGCACGCATGAATTTACACTGGGAAAATGTTAATGTGATTTTCCTCGTTCAGTTTGATTAAATTTTTTCTTGCTCTGGTTTTACAGGCTAGCCTGTCGGCAGATATTAAATATTGGAATATTTAACATGAACATGATGGTAAAATACGATCTGGTGCTGAACAGGATGAATCAAATGACAGTGGGTTAACAGCAGCACTGGGAAGGGCATTCCGTCCCTCTAATGCTCTCTTTAGGATCCGCTTCCTGTCACCGCAGCTAACAGGCTGTCTCAGCTAATGCAACCTGCTGTCGTTTGTGGTCAGTTGCCCTTTCACTTATATCTGTAACATGTTCTGTGCCTTGCAGTGAAACTAATGGAGGTGAGTAATGATCCCTGGTGGCCTATGGCTAGCATGTCCAGCGGGATTCTGGGTAGGGCTTATCGCATGTCACAGGTACATATATGTGGGTGAGCAAGGTGACTCACCAAGGTCACATTTCTCCGGAGGGAGCTTCAGTCAGGTGCCAGACCATGTGACACTGGTTCATAGCGTCACATGATACTCAGGCCTGACTAGCCGATCCCAGAGATGTTCTGCACAGGAATCTCCACCCTCCTCCCCATCCTGCCTCATCTGTATCCCTTTCACCTTCCCACTTTTCTAATCATGGACATTAAAGACTAGTAAACGAATCCATTTTAAAAAGCCATCGCTTCCTACTAAGATGGGTTAAGGATGCTCCCTCCAGGATAAAGGGGTCTGTTATCAACTGGGGGGGGGCAGTCGAAACAGGATATTGATGTAATGTGGTGCTCAGGCCTTTAATCGCATTACCTCCGGCCCGGGGGGGCAGCTGCTCTGTGTGCTTAACACACGCTGTGCTGTCATCTGCTCTCAGGGAGAAAAAGGGTTGGGGGGGGTGAGGGGGGAGTGTCTCCGCGGCAACCAGTTAAAAGACAACCCAGCCCATCTTGCTTCCTTGCCAGCACTTTAATCCAAGCAGTCGTACCGTTTTGCCTGTTCGCACGGCTAGGTGCTATGAACCCGTGACCCTTGCAGGACCAGCAGTGAAGTGTATTGGCCATGTCAAAATTGCGGCTAACTTTGGTGCGTGTCTGTTTTTCCGTATCTGATGGAATCTGAAGCTATCTTTATATACCTACCTAGTATATATATACCTAGTATATGATGCGTTCCAGAATACATGTACGCTTTTTATTTTACATACCTTACATGTTGCCCTAATACATACATACATATATATGCAGTATCTCTATACACCATATTGATTTTTTATTGCACAGTACAGTCTGGCAGTTCACTGTTCACCCTGTATACATATAAATAACAACAAATAAAACTCTTGACTTCACTTGGGCTTGAATGCCAACTACATGCTCACCAAATGATGAGATCAACTTGAGAGCCTCTAATACTACGTCTTCCAAAAATGGCATCCCTCTAAGTGCAAATGCAGTATTGTGAATTCCGGTGGGAGACTTCAAACTCATGCTCAAATGCACACATGCAAGCTTGATTGATAAAGGACACTATGAGGCGTGGGGGGGCTTTTAAACCACGATCTCCCTTCAGAAGTAGGTCTGCGAAGGTCAAGCCCTCGTTTTCAGTGAGGTAGCTGACGTGCTGAGTTGCTAGTCCCTTTGAAGGCCCGCTCCTTATGATTTTCTTGGTTTTGGTGGGTTGAAGTTGAATTTACTTTGAATAATATTAATAACAATGCAAATTAAAAATGAGACTTACTTTCATCACCGTTGGCAGGCAGTCTGCCCGCATGGTAGAATCCTTTCCTGCAGTGACATCTGTATTTGTCCAAGACAAATCCATGGCCCAGGAGCGGCTGGCACTACAGAAGGAAAGACGTTACTTACGAGAGAAAAATGATGCGTGAGAGGGTGGGAACACTTCTACCTTTAAAGATACTGAACCCATTTTCCCGTAAGGGGGGCTCCGGAGTTTATTTAATGCTCAAACATAAGTGTTGTTGTGGGCTTTGCTTTGTTGTTTAATTTTTGTTTGGATTTTTATCCGTGAGGCGTTATAGCATGATGTTGTTTCAGGCAGTTTAGAGTGTGAACATCGGGCCCTTTTCGGGGGTGACAGGTGTCCAGACTGGCGCCGACCCCCACCGCATGACTGTTAGCCAAATGGCCTCTGGACAGGGCGGCAGTCGGATTCCACAGATCAAGCCTCAGACCAAAAACTCCTGCCGTGTGAATGAACACTGAGCGGAAACGGGGCACGTCCTGATGTTGCGTTTCTCATCTTTAACCAATGACAGTCTTCATCATTTGACATCACCACATTAGCTACAACCAGCTACAACCAGCTGCAAAGGCTGTATGGAGCAATGTAAGGGTGCATCTTTATTTCATGATAATAATAATTATTATTATTATTATTTATAGAGAGGCTTTGCCCACTGAGCCACACATAGGCACCCCGGGTCGATGGTTGGAAGCCTTGAATTTGAAAATGAGAAAAAAAAATGTACCAATACAATGATGTCAATGATGTCAATGAAGACTATGATTGGTTAAAGAAGTGAAACGCAAGCCCCTCCCTTGCTGACCCAAAAAGATGACAAACTTGGCAAAATCAGGCTGTGCAGAAAGTGGGAGTCTCAACATAAAAGTCTCAGACTAGAAGAATGGTTTAAACTGCCCAGTCTTTTGGTGATGAGGTGATGGGCCCTGCGTCTTAATGTTCTGGCAGGAACAAGAGGGTTTCTCCGTCACTCAGAGCCGGCGGTCTGCTAAAGTCTGGCAGTGAGAGGCGTGCTGTAAGGAGGAAGCTGCTCGCGGGATTGCTGCGCAGAAAGCGGCCCGCAGTTCAGCAGGAGCCAATAACCTTTTTATATCTCCATTGTCGCATTTCTAGCATGGTGACGGTCCTGCAGAGCGTCTCAGGCTGGGGGTGTCGCGCACATCTCATCCCATTTGCCCAGTTCTCACAGGGTTCTAGACCCACTCAAAAAGTCACTTTATCCACCCCCCCACCCTCTGCAATGTTTTGAATGCTATATAAATAGCTATCTGATTTCATCAGAAGTTCATAACAAGCTACCTGTTTAGTAGAACATGACAGATCAGAATCTTCTACACAAGGAATGTGTTTAATATTTAGACTGTTTATGACGAACAGCCCCCCCCCCAACATCAGGGGCCCCACACAAATGTGTGGATTGAGAGGTGAACACCGCCGCTGAATGTATGTTCAGGTCTAACTGAAAAACAAACGCTAATTAAAGCCACAGTGCTGGGCAGCAGGTGGCATGGTGATTAACCTGCAAGTTCTCACGAAAGCAGCGATGTTTCGCAAGTATAGGCAGATGATGCGTTTTTATTTAAGTTAAATTCTCTTCATTAATCATCACCAGGAAAGGGTTCTGCTTAACAGCTTTGATAGTAAAAGATTGGAGATTGCCGATTGGAGAAACTGGCGATTGGGGAGAGTGGCGATTGGAGCGACTGGCGATTGGGGAGACTGGCGATTGGAGCGACTGGCGATTGGGGAGACTGGCGATTGGAGCGACTGGCGATTGGGGAGACTGGCGATAGGAGAGACTGGAGATCGGAGACACGGGGCCGGAGGCGAGGGGAGCTGGAGAGCGTATGAAGTGTGACCATCAGTGATGAAGCCGAACGAGAGTAATCCAAAGGGGGCTGCAGGGGTCACTGCTCCAGTTACCGCCCGTAAGTGGAAACGAGAACATTCAGTCTCAAGCGCGGGGGCTTTGAGGGACAGCGAGGACTTCACATCGCACGCCAGCCACCCACAAGCCCCTTTGAGGTTATTTACTCGACGCTGGCCTGTCGCTTTGCGAGACGCGTCAAAGTCCTCGCGGCGTGAGGCCTCCCTGCTCCTCGGCTTTTCATGTCCGACTTCAGCGTCGACATCAAAACGCTCGCCGTCAGGCCGAGCTGGGGGTCACATGTGGGACAGACATCACAGCGCCTTTAAAGCGGGGGGCCCAAACGCCCCAGGGAAGCAGCTCGATGGTGAGCGAGCCAGAACCAAAGAGATGCTGGACCAAAGGAAGGAACACGTAAAAAAACGGTACATCTGAAGTACATCTGATGGTTAGAAACAGGAAATCTGTGCACTGCCGGAGTTAGCCTAGCTGCAGTGCTAATCAGACACTCCTCTCCAGGAGTAATCCAGGTGCTGTCTGTCCTGTATTGCACTGCTGTCTGTCCTGTATTGCACTGCTGTCTGTCCTGTAACACACTGCTGCCTGCCCTGTAACACACTGCTGCCTGCCCTGTATCACACTGCTGTCTGTCCTGTATCACACTGCTGTCTGTCCTGTATTGCACTGCTGTCTGTCCTGTATTGCACTGCCCTCTGTCCTGTATTGCACTGCTGTCAGTCCTGTATTGCACTGCTGTCTGTTCTGTATCACACTGCTGTCTGTCCTGAATTATACTGCTGTCTGTCCTGTATCACACTGCTGTCTGTCCTGCATCACACTGCTGTCTGTCCTGCATCACACTGCCGTCTGTCCTGTAACACACTGCTGCCTGCCCTGTATCACACTGCTGTCTGTTCTGTATCACACTGCTGTCTGTCCTGAATTATACTGCTGTCTGTCCTGTATCACACTGCTGTCT
>JAODKL010000081.1:5565517-5583619 GCA_026780765.1 Petrocephalus schoutedeni | reverse complement strand
GTCCTATTGTCCCCCATGCACCTGTCCCCTATCCTGCAACTGTAGCGAATGAACACACGTGACAATCAAACTTGAAACTTATCTATCAGTTACTAATACTAATACTATTATTATTAATAGGATGGATGGATGGATGGATGGATGAATGTGTGGAAGTTGACCTAGCTCTTCTACCCATTTTGTTTAACAGAAAAAGTTCCTTAATGGCATCGAGAGCAGCTTGTCTCTCAACATCAGTGTCAGCCTCGATAACAGCTGAGAGAGAGCAATTACCCTCTGCCCCTGACCCTCTGCCTTCCTGTTGTTTCATTCAGACGTCTCAGGTCCCGACCAGCACAAGTCAAACCAGAGGATCAGCTTTTCCCCAGTGTAACATCAATCTCTCTTTCAGATAAATCAGAAGTGTCCAGACCCCTGGTGAAAAATGTTTTGACAGTCACTGCTGATTCATTTGCATAATACAGTTACATAATAATTCCTTTGCCGCTCTATAAGAAAGCCTCTCACACAGGCAGCATCCATTTTATTTCCACGGTGGAAAAATATCAGGTAAAATACATCATTTTGACACGCGTTTCTGTCAGGAAATAACATCTTCCTGCTCTTTTCAAAATGGGAAACAGCAACCTCTTCAGAATAGCAGAGCTCATTGCCACCGATATTTAAAACCTCATAAAGGTGGTTCTGAAAAAAAAACAGAGGATATTAAAAGTAATGATGCTAAGCGAAGCCAAACGACTTATTCAGTCTAACCATAAATTGCAAACATGTTCACAGACAGAGGGCTGAAGTGAAATGGAATTGAGGAAATTATGGCTCTTATATCTTAAGTTATGACTCATTAGCTCACTTGAAAAATCCCTCCTAGACAATCTGAGAGTGTGAGTTGTCCGTCTTCTCAAACTGTCAGTCCTCATCACTGATTTATGTTCCATTTCCAAAAATAAATATCTACAGTCACTAACTTGGGTCTTGTACTTCTACTGTGAGGCTTCATGTTTCAGTCATTCCAGTGAATATTAATGATTAACATGCAGGTCCTCGGAGGCACAGCCTTCAACACTTAAGGGTCCTTCTTAAAGGGACTAACATTATCGGCTATTGACACTATTGTGAGTCTATTTGTGAAGCTTATAGTAGTGTGTAAAATGCTTAAAAGTCAGCAATATATGCAGTGGAATATATCATGAACATATACCTCTCCAAAACGCAGTGGTAAAGAGCCAGTTTCTGGGTGAACTCCCAGATGTAATCTCTGAAAGGTTACCCTGTATAGAGAGGACAACATCAAGGGGCTGGTCTGTGGCTCACTGGGTTAGGCCTCAGTGCCTGGGGATCAGAAGGTTGCCAGGTTAAATCCCACAGCCAGCAGAGAGATCATATCGCTGTTGGACGCTAGAGCGAGGCCCTTAAACTGCCGGGAAACACTAAAGGGGCACCAGAGCCCAAGCTTCCATGTCTCCTGTTTGTGTGCGTGTACCTCAAAGAAGAGATGGATGGGATATTCGAGAAGAAGCGTTCCAGTGTGCTCGTACTTGTGAAAAAGGCAGATAATGTCGCGTCATCATCATCGAAGATGTCCAGGACCCCTGCTGAGACTCTCTGATTTTCCTCCAGTTGTAAGTGGGCAGGTCCAACATAAAGTTGCACAGTCGGTCTAAAAATACCCAGAAAGCATTAAAACCTGAGCCTTGGTGTCCCCCGAGTGCCCCCGGGCCCATTTCAGGTTGAAATGTCTCAGATATGGGCCATATTTCCAGACTGTCTGGGACGGCTCTTCACCATTGGTCTTTTAAGGAAGCCGAGTGGTAAAAAAAAAATCCTGGCATTTATTTTTTGCCATTCTCTGAGCTCCATAATTACCTGGTATAACACAAATGTAACTGGTTATTTGGACTAATTAAGCAAATGCTTTATTTACTGGAGACACGGAGTACTGAGCTACAACATTCCAGCATTCTGTTTTTTGATATATGTCTGTAGGTAATTGTCATTCTATCGTACATCGGGATGTGAGAGAGAAAAACAAACGTGAGTATCCACATCGAAGAAGAAGTGGTCAACATCTGTAGCCCCCCGAAAACCTTCCGGCTAATACAATTTGAAGGCCATGAGGTACCCTAAGCAAGCTTCACTGCTGGCAGCCCCTGTCTGAGACAAAGAGAAATCCTGCCCCCCTTCAAGAGGATGGTGCCCTAGATGGCTGCCTATGTCGCCTAATTGTGGCTGGAAAATCCATGTCAGCAACCATGTCAGCTGCTTCAGGGTTTGCAAACTACTTCAAAACTAAAAGGCTCCTGTGATTGGTTAAATCGTTCAACTCTTCTTCTGCTTTGATTGGTTTCTTTCCTTGATTGAAAGATGCATCCAGCTGTTTCACATTAACATTAGTGACACATGCGTGATTATAGGAGACTGACAATCAGCACACAGCGACAACACTCTGCTTAAGTACAATCAGGGTCCTTTTAACTGAAATGGTAGTTCAAAGTGTCCTCCTTGATATAGATTATCTGGCTACCCTACGCCTAATTGGTTGATTGGCACTGTTTCTGACACTCCTAATAGTTCATGATACTTGATAATGAGGAACGCGGTTGTACTGAATGCTACAGAATATGATTAAGCTGAGACACCAAAGCAGAACGATGCACCACAGCTCCTTTTAGATGTTTGACGTCCAACACGTAGCTGGTCTGGAGATGTGTGATGTGTGGGCGTGAAGCGTCAAGTGTGTTAAATGTGGTGAGAGCAGCGCGTCGGCGGGAATGGGACACACTGGCGGGGTAAGGGGTTTGCGGCCCGTCCTCCTGGTTCACCGAACGGGGCGAAGGTATCTCATACCGCGCGGACCCGCTGACTGACTCGGAGACACAAAGAGGCGGCTCACCAGCAAGTGCCCGGAAAGCCTAATGGGATTAAGCTTAGAAATTAATTCAGCCAGCCACGCAGAGCTTTGGGGAGGCCGGGCGTGGGATGTCCTGCCGGTGATGTATTAGGGGCTGCGCGTGCCAAGGCACCGTTATTCTCCCAGCAAAAAGTACGAGTAAAGCTTTGGGACAGTCGGACGCAGCCGCGGACGCCGACATTCTCGCGGTGCCGCGCGGTTCCGCCATGATTCAGTGACGGCCACCACCTGATTGTGACGGCAATATCATCAGAGTCTCTGAAGTCTTTGAAAGGTACTTAAGCTTTAAAAAAAAACACATTATCAGATAATTGCATAATTATAAACCATGGCGGTGTAATGGCACCTGTGAAACATCTCACAATACGACAGGCTTCACATGTTGCCTGCATAATCGGCGGGTGCCATGTGACCAGGGGACGTCCTGGGCCCCCTGAGAAAATGTCCCCTTTTGCCCCCCTGCTTGGGTTGGCACTTTCAGTCGCTCAGCTGACATTGCTGAGTAAGGGGGGGAGGATTTTGGAGCCCCTACTGTGCTGCCCCCCCCCTGAATTTGCCATGGTATCCAAGCTCCTCCAACACTCCTGCATGTGACTTATCACCATCGACATGCTTGTAGGTGTTGAGGCCCGACCCGGAAGCCTGCTGACAGAATCATGTCGCTTCAGGTTACCGTTAGCGCTGGTCGGCAGGCAGGTCGGATGGTAGCAGGCCCAAAATGCGACCTGCGCATCTGCCACGCTGCACGGCTGTCTAGGAGATTTTTGTCACTGGGTGGGATGTCTATGTTTTTCCTTGCTCTCTGACAAGAGCTAGGGAGATGAGGAGAGTGTGCCCCCCCACCGCCCCACGGGATTAACCCCTTCAGAAAGGTCACAGTACAACCAGCTGGGTAGATATAGGCTCCGATGCCAACCCTCAGTAACGCAGAGACTGCACAAAGGCGGTTTTCCTGGCACAGCGGAGTGTGTCACCAAGGTCTTTTTAAGTGCAGAGAGCGAAACCAGGCAGACGGGGCCTTCCCATTGCGCCAGAGACGCCCGCTTTCTCAGCCGTCACGGCTCGCCGAAGCCATTCAGCTCCGTCGTGACACTTCCAGAGACGAACGGGAGAAAGACGGTCTAGATTTAATATTTATTTCTCCCAAACTTTCCGTGCATCTCTCTGTCCTATAATTAGAGCAGCTCCTTACGTAACCTGCTTCCGACGGATTGCTCCTGTCCGTGCCGGAGAGCGGCCTCCTTAACACACTACTTTGGTCTAATGGAAGTGTTCGGAAATAACCCAGGTCCGAGGGCTATTAGCGAGTTCGGGGTGGGGGCGGGCAAATCAGCAGTGAGAGGTCGGAGCTGGAGGTCACACCTTGGCAAGGCTTTTATTTACTTTTCAGTCTGCCTGGCGGAGGGCTGGCCACATTCGTCAGTGACTGGCCATCGCTCAAAGCCAAGAGTCCATCTGCTCCCGGTCACCTTACGCAAAGGGGTCATGGTGCTGCATACATCAGGCACATTTTTTGTTTCTTTATTGAGGAGACATTTTATCTTAAACTTAAACCACTAATCTTTTACACAGAAACAATAAAAAGCTCGAGATTAAGCTTCAGAGTTTAGCCCCCAGGCAATATTTTTGTGAAACTTGATTAATTTATGTGTGATGCTTATCAACGAAGAATGGGTCTTGTTCCAGTGAAATCGATCTCCGTTAAACACGTTTATGTTTTTTGCTATAAGCACTATTTCCAGGAGCAGGGACATTCATACTGCGGTTAATAGAAATTTCACTATTAAATAGGGAAAATGGGGATTTGCCCCCCCCCCCCCCCCCCCCGAAATCTGGCACCTGATTGGGGGTGGAATAATTAAATTACAAATTATGTTACATCATCCAGGACTCCGTCCACAGGGAGTCCCATCTCTGACCCCCCTCACCCCGGAGAAGACCACCATCTGATGGGAATATAGCATACAATCCCAGGTGACATCATCTCTGTGACAGCACTGAGGTCAAAGCGGGCATCTCAAGGGAGGAACTGCTGCAATGCATTCCGGGATATGCATTTTTTCCCTCCTTTGAACCCATCTTGAGCCTGAGCGAAGGTTCCTGCCTGCTGATACCAGCATACACACAAGGGACCAGAAAGCTGTAATGAAAAGCAATGGGTGTAACACTGCTCCACCCCCCCCCCCCCCCCCCCCCCGCCAGTTAACGGGATGCACAGACAAAAAGCACAATCAATAATTTAGAGATTCCACTGCAATCCATTACTCTACATGCATAATAGATGGAATTAGGTCCACTTCACGCAAGCTTTTAAACCTGACGCTCCATATCATAACCCCGAGACGTCCGATTTAAAAGCCCACATCTTGGGCAGGTGCTAATCTGTCACCTTTTATAAGACAATTCCTCGTTTTGCTCAGGTATATACACGCAGGCCCACTATCCTGAGGCAGAAGTGTATGTGTGTGATGGTGACTGGATCAGGTCCCGCTATGGGAATTGCTGTTGGACCCTCAGGCAAAGTCCTTGGTTTGAGCTGATTCAGCAGAAATTTTCCAGCTATAGAAGGTCAAAAACACATCAGTGAGCTGTGGAAGCCCCTGCCAAGTGAAGAGGATTACAATCATAACAGATATATAAATGTTTATGGTGGATGTAGTCAAAGGGAAGTCATGAAGAATCTTAGTCATGTATAATATGTCCCACCTCAAATCTGGCCTTTTCTGCCAGTCAGAGGAAGCACAGAAGAAGCTACTCTATTGCTGTTTTCCAGAAACAATGGCAATAAAACCCAGGAAGGTCGATATGTAAAGAGTCTGATATGGAATGAGGCTGAATACCCAGCGATAAACGAGCCGTGCGTCATGTTCACACTGACAGCGCGTCGGAGGTCTGTGAAGTCACGCATGTCGAGTTCTGGTGCGCCCGTGCATGAGCGTTATCCGGGAAGCAGCCGTGCATGGGAAGTGGCACTCGCCAAAGCTGCAGCCAGCCCCATCGCTGGCCCCGCTAATCCCAGCGGGCCGCAACAGAAACCCGGTCCAGGAGGCGCAGAACCGACAAAGCATCCGGTCTGCGTCCTGACGCGGCGGCGAGGAGGAGCTATTTTCGGAAACGGACTCGGATCTCTGGGGTTCTGCTTTCGGATCTCACCTCCATGGTGGTCAGGTTGCACCTGTGGGTCCCACCGAACCACCCAATGCTGGAGCACTGGTCGATGTCCATGTCCTGTAGGTTGACATCCACACGCACGACGCCCCTGGAGGAGGGAGGGGGAGAGAGCGGTTGTTCACATCTCCAGGAAGGCAAACAGGTCAGCTTCTGCTACAGTCAAGTTAACGTCCTGGGAATGCTAAACAGGTGCGTTCCAGAAACAGTCAGAGACAACATTTCTGGGTAATATGCAAATATTGGCTCAGAAAAAAAACGCACAATTTAACAGTAGAACCAAAGCAAATGAACAGGAACACAATAAAGACTGAAAGGAATTTCTTCTGGCTTACAAAAAGATACTGCTCTTGCTGGACGGCTAGATGAACACACCTTTGGTTTCCAAACCTCTCCTCGGGGGCACCTCAGCCATTCCATGTACTCATTAAATTTCACCAACAGGTATCGTGAGGTATCGATCTGCCAAACAAGGTGTGCTAGTGGTTGAGTCAAAAAATACATGGGTGTGTTGGACAGCTGCTGCAAATACTGGGGTGATTTTTGAAGAGGTTTCCAAGTGGCTAAGTTGGCACGCTTTGACGGGCATAATATTATAGTTTTACCCCAACAAGAAGATCATTTAAACATCACTTTCTTTTCCTGCCTAAGACTTTTGCACAGTACTGTATGCTACTTATAGTTCAGTCAAAGGCCTTCTGCCCTTCTGCGATCTCACGCTCTTCTCCGGCTGAACCTGAATTCGGTGCAGGACAGCAAAGACACAGCTTAGCTCGGCACGGCGCTTAGCACATCACTGCGGGCATCTGCGGCCGCTATCCTCACAGGCTGCCTCAGGCTGATTCCCTCCAGATGTCCATTAATAATAGAGAAACACCAGTGCTGCAACACTTCTTAGCCAGCAATGCATCTACAGTATCTGATGCATATTTAGTAATGCATCAATTAAGCAGCAGTGATGACTGACAGAGTTCTTGTGTTTTTATGTAAATATCAACAGGACCAACAAAGCAGCTTAGGGGCAGCAGCTTAGTTCGCATCAGACCTACGAATTCTGACTACAGCCTGGTAGTCGGTTTTTCATGATTTGTTCCTTGGTGCAAATGACCGGGGAAGGAGGCCGCCATGGCCTGGAGGGATCTGGAGAGATGCCCTGATCACCACCCCCCCCCCCCCCGACCCCCGGTCAAGTGAGGCTGTATTGCAGCCTGCTTTCACACAGCTCCAGATACTAGGCGGCAGAGTGCTCTCCTATGTATTCGGCACTCACGCATGGTCCACAAGGCCTTAACTGCAGTTCCAATATCAGGTCAGACAATTGGTCGTTCTGTAGGTAAGGGCACATATTGTATCCTGTCTGAGATGTAGCCAACCTTTTTCCCTATAAAGCCTGGCTACAGTGCCCCCTATGACTATGGATTTCAGAGAAATGCTTTTCTCAAAGACCTGGGAGTTCAAAGTTTTGAGGATAGACACTCTTAAATATGAAGACACAGTCTTTGGACATTTTATATAAAGACTGTTGGGGTCAATGTAAAAATTAGTAAGTCATTTGTATAGGGACTGGCGCCCCATCTAGGATGTACCTCCCCCCCCCCCCCAAGACAAAAAGCAGTGGGTGGATGGATGAATGGATAAATAGATGGATGGATGATGGCTGGATGGATGAATGGATAGATGGATGTGGCTGGATGGATGGATAGATGGATGTGGATGGCGTTACGGATGGATGGATGGATGTGGATGGCTGGAAGGTTGGATGTGGATGGCTGGATGGATGGATAGATGGATGTGGATGGATGTGGATGGCTGGATGGATGGATAGATGGATGTGGATGGATGATGGATGGATGATGGCTGGATGGATAGATGGATGTGGAAGGCTGGATGGATGGGTGGATAGATGGATGTGGATGGATGATGGTTGGATGGATGGCTGGATACATGGATGTGGGTGGATGAAGGCTGGATGGATAGAGGGATAGATGGATGTGGATGTGTGGATGAATGGCTGGACGGATGAATGTTTCCATAGAGGGAACCTTGACCTCTGCATGTGAATGGTGCCCAGTGCTGTTTTTAGAGGCAGAAGCAGAATGATCCAGAAACCCAAGCCTGCAAGACAAGCTCCATAATGTGGTCCAGTACCAGGACATCTGCTGTGCGAGGACTGTGTCCAGGCCCCCCCAGGACAGCTGGGCTCGCCCCCCACGCTTCTCCTTCTGTCAGGATGATGCCTGTCCAAAACAGCCTGTTTTATCCTCTCCCCCCCTCCCCATCCCTGTTTTCTCACACAGGAGCCTGCATGCCCCCCACCCACCCCCGCCCAGACTCCCCCCGGCATCGCTACTGAGCCAGAAGCTCTGAGGCAGAGCCAAATGTTCTCATGACCCACTAAACGGGCACGGTGCCTCGTCACACAGCACCACCTCCTAACAGTAGGGGATAGGCACACTCGGACCAGGACCCCGGGGCGAATCCCCAGTGAGGTGCTGTCTTCCTCCCCGGCGCGAGATGGGGCCCGGCCCTTAGGAGGCCAGGGAGCACGGTGACACGTCCTACAAACCAGCTGGCGCCTCACTCTCCTTGTCAAACCCAGCTAAGGCCCTCAGAAGGCCCCAAAAAAAAGGGGGATTTGGGGTTCTGCTCACAGCGGACCCTGGGATTGACAGAGCTCACTTTCCATTATGGCTGGACGAGAGAAGCTAGTCCCACGCCACACTCCAGGCAAAAACAAAAGCCCGTCATCCCTTGGGTGGGAATAGCGATCCCAGCTCAAAGGAGAATCCGTGATTACGCTAAGCTGTGTTACACAGCCCCGACACTGAATGTGACCTACGGAGCAATGAACCCCTGAAGACTAATCTCGCCAAGGGCACGATCATGCGGCTCGAGAGGGGCCCGGGCTCTGAGGATGCATCACCATGTGCTGTAGAATGACTCTTTCAATTCATTCACTTGCCATTTCTTGTAGCAGGTTTCTCTGATCTGTCTGCTCTGGACAGTGAGATCATGTAGGCACTGGCCGCCCAACAAGCCGAGGCCACCCATCTTAATTCGAGCAATGATACTAACGAACGTCACGGACCTCTAATGCATTTCACTGCTGAGACACAGTAATAACAATGGCCTTACATCGATCGCCCCATAATCCCACTGTCAGGGTCTGAATGAGGCACCCCAGCGAATTCCTAATACTGTGTGCGACATTTGATTCATATTGCTGTGGGAAACATATTTTTTACTAACTGGTTTAAAGCTGGATTAAGATACAAAAATACCCCCATAAACTAACACTAATATAAATTATATTCCATATTGGGAGCTTATAATGTGTAATATAATATTTTATAAGGTTCTGTCTGCAAGTGGTAAGGAGGGTTTGTAGGTAGGGTGTAAATCTCAAAGAAGCCTGGAGTTAATTGCACTTGGCATTGCTTTTAAGAGAGCTATATATAGGCAGTAGGACCGCTTGGCCAGTGCAGAGTCGCGGTGAGCCTGGAGCTTGTCCCAGGAATCACCGGGCAAGAGGCAGGGGACACCCAGGATGAGATGCCAGCCAATCGCAGGCACAGATAACATCATCATTATCATCATCATCATCATCATCATCATCAACAGCAACAATAATAATAATTTTATTAACAATGACTATGGAAGCCAGTATGATGGGAATTGGGGAATGGTATGGCTCAGCAGGTTAGGATGCCATACCTATGATCAGAAGGTCATAGGTTTATATCCCAGGGTCGGCAGAGTGATGTGAGCAAGGCCCTTATTCCCCCAATCGGCCCAGGGACTGGCTGACCCTACCTTCTAATGCACCTCGCTTTGGATGAACATGTCGGCTAACTAAGTAAAAAATGTGTGAGTAAGGGATCTGTGATTAATCTGACCTGCAAAACTCTCAGAGTCCTGCTATAGTGTAAGTTTTCTTAAGCCATGTGTGCTCTTTAAAGTGAAAGTGCGAGGTGCAGACTCCAGAGGTGCATCTGTCAAACAAGTGTCAGCATCAGCAGTTTCACATGGGAGCTTTGCACCTTGTTGAGGTCGAAGTCCCAAAGAGGCATCCAAGACAGGGCTACTTTTAGGAACGACCTCAGGTTCCCAGGTCATGGTGTTGTTTTGTTGCCTAAAGCTATAGCCTTGATTGATGCACTTAAGTGTAAAAAGCACAAGAGGGAAGTGTCACTGGGTTTGATCCCCTCCAGATCGTGCCACCTGCCAGGATGAGGAGAACCGCAGCGTGAGAAACGTGACTCACTGTCACTGCTCGAGAGCCACCATTTTGTTCCACACTTCTGTGCTTCCCATACTGTGGAGCTCACACCATCTGGACAAACGCAGCCCCCCACCCCCCACCCCCGGGAGGCAGTGCACATTCCGCAGCTACCTGGAGTGTAACTGAGATGGACTGGCTCTGAAAATGTGCCAGAACACTGATCCTGAAATGGCGACTCCGCCCGGGAGGCTGTGTCCCTCACAGCACCAGACGCGGAGATTGGCTCAGCTCGGCTTAGACTTATGAGGTTCACGGGGAGTCGACACTCTGAAACTGCCTCTCCAGTTTCGCCATTGTCATAGAGACTGTCTCCATGTAGCAGTGCTGGACCTTTGACCAAAAAAGGTTAGAAGCTCATATCCTAGCAGAAGGGCTACTCAATTCCTTAATTAAAGTATCGCTCCCCATCCACATAACTCCCTTTGCCCCACCCCCCAAAGCCCCATCTTAACAAACCCCTGTGTTGGTGACACTCTCTCGGGTCAAAGGGCTCCTCTCCATTCTGATCAATCGCCGTCAGACTCTCAATTACCATTACAGCAGAGGATCAATCTCCCCGTTTAACTGCCTGCTTTTCTCTGATTCTCTGACACATTAGGCATCGCTAAGGACACTCGCCTCATCTTATTAACAGCGAAGTCCCCAGGGTGTGCAAGCTCTTATTTTCATATACATCAAATAGAGGAAGCTTAGCACGAAAATGCCTCTGAGACAGGTGATCCTCCACAGCGCACCATGAGTTATGATCAATGAATCGTTCGTGCGGTTTGTGTTATTCTCCGGCCCGATCTGGATATTCCCAATGAAAGCTCACGAAATGACACATGCCACCATCTCCCCACAGCAGGTGGCGAAAAGATATGGCTACGAGCCAGACTGTTACTTACAAACAGGAAATAAGGCTTGATCCATGGGAGTAGTCTTGAAATATCGAGCAAGATCATATGACTAAAGCCGAGCAATCAAAGAGTAATAAAACCCAGTTTAAAAATATTGCACTCTCTAGCTCAGACACACACACACACCTCTCTGACACCGTTTTGATGGCCTGTGCTGTTTATCATGATGAAAAATCTCTTCTGTCATGTATTTTCATAAGTCTTGCTAGACCAAGAGCTGGATGTTTTTTTTCCCGAGAAATGAAATCTCATCAAACATTAATATTGCGAGAAAGGAAATATAGTCGAATGTAGACGCTGATTGAATACGTTAAACTAATTTCTCAAAGCCTTATTCTCCATCCCAGCTGGGAGGAGATGTCGTGTAGTGAGAGCATGTGTAAATAATACATACAAAACAGTCCAATTACATGTGACTGTCAACTTCTCGTCTGAATACGGAACATGCATTGACACGCTCGGCGAAGGAGCCGTGTTTTATCGCGAAATTCACACGTCGCCGAGTCGGCGTGCAGAATGCGGATGAAAAGGGGGTTTGTGTGTGAAGGATGCAGCGAGGCTGGAGTTTTCCTTTCTTTCTTTTTTTTGACGAGCTGGAGGAGCCGAGGGCTCTCACCGCAACGGAATAACATCAGCAGTTATTTTTAGATCCGTCCTCTGCATCTGGCGTCAGCGGAGCGACGCGCTTTAGAGGAACACCTAACACCTCTCGGAGGAGAGCCGATGCAGGCTTAACAGCCCTGCGCCGCCTTACCATAGCATAGCATAGCATAGCATAGCATCATCATCATTATCATCATCATTATTAGTATTATTATCATTATTATTATTATTATTATTCACCGTACAGCCTGAAGTTTTGAGAATGCAAAGGCAAAGATTCCCCCTAACACGGTACTATTTATGCCGTTTAAACTGTTCATCAAATCTAAAAGCTGGAATTTGAAACTCAAGCGCCAGTTGCATAAAAATGAAACCAAAGTATATACTTCGCAAAGACACGAGTGAGCAACAGGATCTGGGCAGGCATACAGACACACGTAGACACGGAAGCCTAGGCGCAGAGCGCACCCGTAACCTTACCCTCACCTACCTGAACTCAGGTGCCAAGTTCGGCTTCAAGCCGTAGAAGCCGGCGGATAGAGTGAGGAGCCAGTGGGGAATGAAATTCCCGTTTTCGCACTCGAGGTAGGGAGCCGACCACTTTATCTGAGTTTTATCAGTGGCATAGCCGTCCCCTCTTTTGTACGTTTCGGCTGATGGGCTTGCCTCCTTCCCCGTAACCCTCCTATGCAAATGTGGCTTCTTTACGTCCCTGAACTCATTGAACCATTCCGACTCGGAGGTTTTGTTTCTTAGGTAATGGTGGGACATATCTGAAAGGTCTTGGAGGACTACTTCATTATCCATCCGAGTTGCTTGGAGAAAAATATTGGGAGTGGGTGAAGACGATTCGGTGCTGAATGTAACTACGGCTCGGTGGATCTTTGGATCGCCCTCCAGCATGCTCTGGACTAACGCGTGGTACCAGTGTATGTCTCGCCGGAGACTGTGCTCTCTCGACCTGTTCCCCTGAAGGATCAGATTCAGGAAGTTGGCAGCGTGAGCCACCGTGTCGAGCACGCCGTGCAGGGAGTGATGGGGAGTGATGGAGGATGCTCCGCGGAGGCTGCTCAGCTCGTATCTCCGGGAGCACGGCGCTTGCTTCAACGTCGCCGAGTCTCCGGTGTGGAGAAACGCCGTCACGACCCTGGGCAGGTCCTCCTCGATCTTGTGCGCAAGGACCGGGCGCTCAGTCACCGGCCTGGAGAAATAAGTCGGGTGCTGTGGCGGATCCTTGCTGCTAACGTGGGTGCTTTGGACGGGATACTTCCCTCGGATTTCCGAGTCACTGTCTTGATCCGACCACTCCACGTATCCATAATTCGACCCAACAACAAATCCCATTTGCAACAGTAAAGAAATCAGGAAAACAGACATATCGCCGTTTCCCCTCGCAAGCCTTAGAGAAGACTCAGTTTACTCCAGGCAATAAAGTGTGAAAATGCATGAAATTGGCTGGCTGTATCCTTCAGCTACCTAATCGATTTTTATTAAGTTGCAGCCTATTACGGTGGTATCGCTCCGGCCCCGCACGTCAGTTGCTGAAAATCCACGCTCGACAGCCTTATCTCCGGCATGTCAGGTTCTTCTCCCTCCCCGTCAGAGATCGCAGCCCAGCATGCATGTATTTCCGACGGTCGCTGTTCCTCATTCAGTCCATCCCCGTTTCTTCCACACTGCCAAGTCGACGGTGTTGTTTTTCTGGGAGCTCTCCTGACACCGATCTGTCTGGGTGTACGCAGGCTGAGCGGAAAGAGAAAAATACCCCCATCATTGGGGTGCGCATTGTCGTGACTCTAACACTTTCGTAAAAAAATGTATAATAAATAAATAATAATAATCTGGGGAGGGGGGATAAATAAAAAATAAACGTACACACTCGCACACCGCCCTCTTCTGTCTGTGACAGGGGGATACCAAAAAACCACTTGCTCCTTAAATGCAGTCTCCTTATCTCACGAGGTTCCTGAAGTGTTCTCAAGTCATAGATGCTTATTTCTTCATTCGATCGTCGCGAAATAATGTTTATAAAACGAGGAAGGGGATCTCTTGTGCTGAATCAAAGCTTACCGAGAAGGGATTTTTTTAAACCGATGGGCGTTACTTCGGGATGGCGAGATGGAGCGCTGCTTCCTACCCCCAAAGCGGCGGGTTCGAGTCCGCTGACAGGCGCCCCTCTTCCCGTCGTAGGCTACTCATCAGAGATATCCTGCTACATCACCAGTACATTTCTCGGCTATTAAATTCCCCATCGTGTGAGGTTGCACCCACAGATGGGCAGGCAGAATCTGTTTCACCGTGATCCAAATAGATCATCTGTAACTGAAAACTGGAGATTATTATCTATATATTGATTTTATTATGTATATATTTTTACGCTGTAAAGATACCCTGTATGAAATATATGTATTTATACCGATAGAAAATGGTTAATTGGTGTGGTGCCCACATGACGTTGGTATTAGTCAGCAGCGGTTAGGTGTGCAGGGCGACACAGGTAGGCGGCAGAGGAGCGTGGTTGATTTTCGTGAAAACCCCCATGCGTTCAGCAGCGAGTGCAGGTAAATCGCCGTATGTGCGATCGTGACTGCTGGACTTTCCCTTCAGTGGACGGGGCCACAGGCACATCCAGGACCACTGAGTCATGCTCTGTTTGAATGGGCAGCGCGTTGAAGGGGAGAGAAGTTGCCTTTTCTTAGAGTAGCGATGGCCCAACACATCTAGAGTATTGAAAATCCCATTCAACCCCCTAAAACTGGCTGGAAGTTTATTATAAGCTGGATGCGCTTGATTACATGGATTGTGGCACTCTACAGATTCCTCTATGTTTATAGAAAACGCTGACTCCGTGTCTGGAATGACAGCAAAGCGCTGATTTAAAGACAATGAAGCGAGTTATATAAGTAAGAGCGACTTGGTGAGGTGATTCAGGGGGACAGGGCTACTTGTCTGACTATGCGGTACAACATTGTATTCTACTTCATTCCACCCTAATCCTGTGTGTAGGCTATAATCCCCACCACATTTTATGTGCCCGTGTATATTTAAGCCCATGTAGGCAGCTGTGATATCTTAATGTACAGCTGAGAATCTGCCCACGGTGCTGTAAGGAATGTTCTATGTCATGTTTTCAAAGGAGCTAATCACATATTTTGGAACAGGCTTTCTGCAGCATCTCTATAATAAAAGGACAGGTGAGATGTGTTATGCGGCATCGCAATGTGTATACTTACAAGAGGATCCTTTATGTTTGATCTGAGGACATCGGGTGAATTCATGGTACAGGCATACAGACCAAAGGAGTGAGTACGAGGTATATGTGCAGAGGTTTGCAGAGTTCTGTTTATCGTAACTGTGATAAGTAGATTTCTTTTCTGCTGTTTTATGTATTTAAATCTAAATAATATGTTTTAATGTGTTTTAGTGACATGCAATCCTATGGGTGACATAGGCGGCTGCCTAGGGTGCCAACTTTTGAGGGTGGCGCCGACTTGCCAGTAAATTTCACTTTGTCTCAGACAGGGGGCGCCGGTGGTGATGCTCGCTTTGGGCACCACATCAACAGGGACCGGTGCTGATATATTTTGCATTTAGATAGATAGCCTGTTTTGTGGACGGACTCTTTGTCAGGCTCAGTTCTAAGTTGAGCATGCTCTTGTGTTCTGCCTGCTGTCCTAAGTCCTCTCAGGTTATCTGGTATCCATTCACACATACTGCCGGGATGCACACACACACACAGACCCATGTACCTATCTAAATGTGCACAGTCAATTCATTTCTATCGGAAAAACCCTAATCTCAGTCACGACACCCTTAACCCCTACCCAGCCTTAACCTTAACCATAAGTAACCAACCCAAATACAAGACTGTAGTTTTTTGATTGCATTCACTGATTTTTCTAAAATTGAGGTTATCCAAATGAGGACCTGAAAATATGTCCCCAAAAGTAAAGAAGTTTCAGGTTTTACCACACTCTGGGGACATTTTGGTCCCCAAATATGATCTATGCAAACCCACACACATACATACAGTACACCGCTGCACACTTTCTGGAGCACAAAAGCAGACCAATCAAAAACAAATGACAGCTGTTGACAGCTGGGACTGATGGGACGGCTGCACTACATCACAACAAAGCTTGGAAACAAACACCCCTTTGCGCCTATCCCCTGCCGCTGGAGCTCCTGACAGCCCCCTCTGAGGCTGCTCTGCTCTGACAGTTTAATTAGTTTCCCTGCAGTGCTGAAAAATAAGGTAGTGTCCAGCCAAGATGGGATTTTTTCAGCTCCTGCGTTGCCAAACTGTTTAAATGCCACTACTGGAGCAGTTAAAACGATTTCATTAAAAAGTAGGTGATAGTAGCGTCTGCTGTGTTTGGATTGTAACTACTGTGCGACTCTGGTTTCCTCTGACCTGAGCTCGGGGAAGGTCAGATCATGTATTTTACTTGTGGTTTCATAGTCGACAGGGTTTTGCTGGGGCTAACAAGATTTATGGAAGGTTAGGCTTAGTGTTTGCTTTGGATTCTGACACCATAAAAAGTATACATAATAACCTAAAAGTATGCCTAATAACCTAAAAGTATACCTAACAACATATTTGAATGAACGCTTCAAAAGCACAGTTCTGTAAGGTTTATTCGATTTCTGATTAGCTATTGACAGTGGTCCTCTTACATAATGTATGGTTCACGTTTAACGGCCCATAATGCCGGAAATCACACCGTGCATAGCCATTGAATATAGGCAGAGGTTTACAATTACATCAATGCCACAAACAAATCTGATCGGAAATATATTTTATGAACCAAGAACAATTCTTTGAACATGCACCAATTTGAATGTACTCAGATTGTCTACTTGGTTCCTGAACCGATTGGTTTAACCAGCTGACCTATCAAAGTAAGACGCTGAGACCCCAGTCTAAAGTAATGGCAGCAAGTCCACTGTTGACTGGCTAAATCTCTCTTGTCGTTCCCTGTAAAGCAGTACTGACTTGGCCCTCCATAAACCCACACTGTTTTTTACCAGGACATATGTGTGAGTTTGTGCACGTATATAAAAACAACAGCCATACCAACTACATTTCAGAGCAGGTAATCCATCTCACACTAAGCAGGTTTGGGCTGGGTCAGTACTTGGATGGGAGACAAGCTAGGTTGTTGCTGGAAAGGGTGTTGGTGTGGAAAACAGGCTAACCCATCTTGTGGGTCTCAGTGCATTGACAGAGACACTGTGTGGTAAAAATGGTGCTGCCTTTCCGATGAGATGTAAAACCCAGGTTCTGATTCTCAGAAGTCATAAATGATTCATTGGCATCATTTGAAAGTAGTAGTGGTGGTACCCTGATGTCCTGGCTAAAATTGCCCACTGTGGCCCTATCAAATCTGGTCTCCTAATCATGCCCTCTATCTGTGAATTCTCTCCTGCCCCTTCACCAGTTTAGCTACTGTGTAGTGAGCGTATTGGTGCAGAATGGCTGCCGTCGTACCATCCAGGTGGGTACTACACAGTGGTGGTGTTTGAAGTGGCTCCCTATTGGTTCTGTAAAGTGCTTTGTGTGTCTTGAAAAGTGCTATATAAAAATATAACATCCATGCAAAACAATACATGCATATTAATTAAGAATAAGGCTAGTAAATGCCAGGTTACCTGTCATTCGTACTATAAGCAAATCCTTGATATATAATCCGAAGCATTTTATATGCTGTATGAATATTGTGTCAAATACTACTCCCCCTAGTGTTTGCATTTGGGTTCGAAGAATGTGGCTTTGTTGCGCATTTTTTAGCGCATTTTGGCGGCGTTACGCCCCTCCTACTCCGCGAGCACTTCAGAGGACTCGCAGGATATGAACATGGCAGACGGAGGCGCTTCGCGAATTGAGGGAAAAAGCGGAGGCATCGTGGTAAACTGCTTTTGATTTGATATTGCAAAGCGCGCGGTAAAGCTCCCATTAACTGGTGCATGGTGATTATACGGCGCTTTAAATTGCTAAAATCCGATTGTTTTCCTAGCACGACGATGTTTTCCCCCCAAGTTGTTTCACAACTAGTGTCATTTAGCAAAAGTGAAATGCAGTCGTTATTCGCATATAAAGAGACGCATTACGCACTGAAGCAACATTTAGACTAAAACACCAGGATTCGTATGAAGAAAGTGCCAAAATTAAATGTAAAACCCAATTACAGTGCTTCGAGCTGTCATTCATTAAAAACTTTACGGATAACATGAGCCAGTGT